>CABHPQ010167209.1:0-46120 GCA_902168405.1 Peromyscus aztecus | reverse complement strand
TAGGGCCCTTTAAAAAGGCCCAATTTTTAAATCTTGCTTTTTTTTTTTTTTTCCTGCCTTGTACCCAGAACTTTTTTGGGGTTAATTTTTTTTTTCTTTCTTAGTTGGGGCGAGCGGGGTTGGGGGAGAAGAGTGGGCAGGGGAGGGCTCATGTATTGGAGACTGGCTTCAGACTCAATGTTTGAAGGTGGCCCAGGGTAACCTTGAACTTCTTATCTTCCTGCCTTACAGGCATGCTCCACCACACCTGGTTTATGCAGTGCTGGGAATGAACCCAGGGCTAAAGCGTGTTAGGCAAGCCCTGTACCAACTGAGCTACACCCCCAGCCTGGTTTTTGTTTGTTTGTTTTGTTGTTGTTATCTTGTGATAGGGTCTCTTGTCCCCCATGCTGGCCCTGAACTCACTATGTATTATTCTGACTGACCATGAACTTCTGATTCTCCTGTCCTAGTTCTCAAATGCTGGGATTATAGATAGGTATGGGCCACTTTGTCCAGTTTGGGAAGTGGTTAGGATGGAACCCAGGACCTCATGCATGCTAGGCCAGTATTCTACTACTGAGCTACATCCCCAGAGTGTGGCTTATGTTGAACACATTTTGATAGTCTTTGAAGATGAAGAGTGAAAAAGATGTGATCTTACACTTGAAATTTTCCTAAGTATAGTTTCTGTGGTGCTGTTTTAGGTGGTCTGAGTCCTTCACCTCCATTTAGACTGAAATCTGCCAGGTTTGTGGGCATTGCGTTTGAGGAGCTCAGAGAAGCCCTGGCAACAAGGTAAATTGTACACTTCATCGTGAGCATTCACTAGCAAATATCTTGTGTTTCCTTGTACCGAATTTCTGATTTTTCTGTGGTTCTTTAAAAAGAGACTCTAATGAGATCTCTTGTTTTCTAAATTAACAGACTGCAAATGGTTTGTGTATTTATCATGAACCGAGTGAATTCCCAGAACAGTGGCTTCTGTCAGCGCAGGCGAATGGCCCTGGGGATAGTGATTCTCCTGCTGGTTGATGTTATATGGGTGGCATCTTCAGAACTCACCTCGGTATGTATTTCTCTACCAATCATGTTGCTCAGTGATACTATTAACGTTGACGGGTAGCATTTCACTGATGGCGTTGCATTAGGATAGCAATTAATGTCAACCTGTAGTATTTCTCCATTAGTGCCTCATGCTTCTAAAATCAGTGTTCTAAGTATGTTGACTTCTTTGTTTTTGTTTGATTCAATATTAGTGTCATTTCAAGTGAAAACTCAGATGATGCTCTTGTTGTTTCCCAAAGTTACAAAAGCTTTGTGTGTGTGCATGTTTGTGTCTGTATGTGTGCCCATGTGTGTACACATGCTCACGGATGCCAGAAAGGGGCTTCTGAGGCCCTGGAAGTAAAGTGACAGGCAATTGTGAGCCACCCAGCATGGGTGCTCGCGATTAAATTCTGAAGGAGCAGTAGACTCTTTGAACTATGGAGCTGTTTCTACAGCCCGACCTGCAGTTTTCTTTCTATTTTTTTTTAATAATTTCTTTACTTTTATTTTTATGAGCAGTGATTGGTGTTTTGCCTGCATGTATGTCTGTGTGAGGGTGTCAGATCTCCTGAAACTGGAGTCACAGACAGTTGTGAACTGCTATGTGGGTGCTGGGAATTGAACCTGGGTCCTTTGGAAGAGCAGCCACTGCTTTCAACCACTGAGCCATCTCTTCAGTCCCTACCTGCGGTGTTCTTACATTTGTAGGGAGCATTTCTCAGAATATATTTTCTTACTACGTAAAGGTATTTTTTTTAATCAAAATTGAATCTATTTTTTCATAAATACTATTTTCTAGTCAACATTGAGGGAAAGTCTTTCACCATCTAGTAGAAAGTAGGGATACTTTGGGTCTAGGCATGTAGTTTAGCAAATTGCTTGCCACACATGAATACATTTGAAAAAGAGAGTATTATTGGAATAGTAAACATGAGTCATCTGAGTTTTCATTGTACAAGTCACTGTAATTCACATGCATACATTGGTGAATCCACATTTATGTGTTTGCTGATTCACACATTTTTATGAAATTCCCATTGTATGATTAGCTGAAGCTAAGCTTTGCTTGATGTCTCCTTGGTAGTATGTGGTTCTTTGAGTTTGTAAGCCAGTTTTACTTTGTATTTGTATACTTCTGTTTGATTAGTGATCTTTGTAAGAAGACAATTTTATATTTATTATATTTATTTACTTATTTTCATTACTGTGTGTGTTTGTGTGTGTGTGTGTGTGTGTGTGTGTGTGCATGCCATGACACTCATATAAAAATCAGAGGACAGCTTGTGGAAGTCAGTTCTCTCCCTCTCCTATGTGGTCCAGGGGATTAAATTCATGTTGTCAGGCTTGGTGGTAGGTAGCATTACCCACTGATCCACCTCACTATCACAACCTTTATTTTCAGAATTCATCACATAGGACTCACATATTGCAGGCATAAGGAAATATCCAAGAGGAAACTTAAGTTTATAAGATGAATTTAAATGTCAGGACAGGCCATTTGATATCCTGGATCTCACACCACAGCTAAGTAAATAGTTGAGGTTATGCCTTGTAAGTAAATAATTTTTTGCCTTTCTGGGATTAGGCCCTGGTGGAACACCACAAGCCCTTTGTATTTCACTTGAAAACTCCTCTGTAATCTTTTTTTAGATTAACATTCCATAACTTTGCTTCAAAGAAATCTCCTTAATAGGAGATAGGGTCCTGAACTTAACTTATAAACTTTGCAGTATTAAGTAAATTGTTTTATTTATCAGCTAATAAGCTTTAGAACAAGGCTGGGCATGGTGGCACAGGCCTTTAAATCATAGCACTCAGGAGGCAGAGGCAGGTAGATCTCTGTGAGTTTTCAGGACAGCGTGATCTACAGAGTGAGTTCCAGCCCACAGCAAGACTCTGACTCCCCTCCACCCCTGCCCCACTCATGCCCACCCTCAACAAAAGAAAGGATTTAGAACAAGGAAGCATTAGATTATAATTTAGCAATTCATACCTAAAGGTTAAAAAAATTCCACCAACTTGCTTCTGACAAGTATTTCACAATCTATGCATGTATTGAAGCATTATATTGTACACAGTTAAATACATTTTCAGGTGGGTTTTGTGTGTTCAGTTTTTAGCAGTTTCTTTTGACAAGTTCTCCCTGTATATCCCAGGCTGCTCTGGAACTCACTATGTAGCCCGGCCAATCTCCTCTTAAGTGCTGGGGACTATCTGTGTGTACCACTGTACACAGCCATAGTTTTCATTCGTCAGTTATACTTCACAAAGCCAGAAAAGAAGTCAGTTTTTAAACAAGTAGCATACTTTAGTGGAAAAATAAAAGTGTATTTGTCATCTGAGAGCATATGTAAGAGGTTTAAATCTTCAGCCAGGTAAACATATCAGACTTGGAGACAGCGTTTGCCCATAAGCAGGAAGGAGGAGCAGAGATTGGATCCCTAGAACCGATGTAAAGCCCAGGCAGGCGTGGAAGCCTCCTGTCATCACAGCACTCGGGAGACAGGGCCTGGCATCCCAGGACTAACTAGACTAGCTGGAATTGGCAAGCTACAGGTTCAGGGAGAGACCTTTCCTCAATAATAAAGAAGACAGGAATGGAGAAAGACACCTCATGTCAGCTTCAGACATCTGCACACACACCTGTACACACATGTGCACCCCCATACACATGCACACCACAGACACACCAGAGACACAGACACAAGAAGAAAGGAGAGACTAAAGTGGTATAACAAATCCTCATGACTCATCACTTTAACAGTGATCAGTCTTTCTAATCTCATCAACCGCGTTCATGCCAATTTCCTGGAATACTTTATGCAAACTCTCACCATATAATTTCTTTCCTACTTATCTCACACTGAAAATCACATTGTTTTTATTTTAAAAATACAATCACTGCTACTAACATGTCTAACAAAATTAACTATAATTCATTAAAATCACCTGATAACCAGTTCATTTTTCTTGATGTAACCAGGTCTCACACACACAACCCAGCAAGGGTCTGAACAAGGACCCGCATTGCTTTTTTTGTACCTTTGAGTATACGCCACTCCCCTTTTTCTTCTCTTTGTGTGTTGGAGACACCAGGTCATTGTCCTGTGAGACACATCACCTCCTTGGCCTTGCTGATTGCTTCCTTATCCTGTCAACTAACTCGTTCTTTCAGTTTGGATAAAGTGTAGTTAGGCAGAAAGTCTTGATTTAGGTTAGGTTTTCAGGCAAGGCTATCTTGGTAGTTATGACATCAGGACAGGAGGCCTATGATGTCTGCACAGCTGTTTTGGGGGAATGCCAGTTTAAGTAGTATAAAGTTCATCACCTGGCCAGTGAGGTGGTTAGTGAGATGGTTCAGTGGGTAGAGGTGCTTGCCACCAAGCCCGACTGCCTGAGTTTGATCCCAGAGACCCCTGTAATAAATGGGGAGAACCAGCTCCTACAAGCTGTTGACTGACCACTATACTCACATACACACATGTTCTCCACCCCACAAAGTTAATAAATAATTAAAAAATAAAATTTCTCACCAGCCTTTAGATAATAGTTGAATGTCTTTGAGATGATTGCTCTGGGAGTTTCTTTCTTTAGGATTTGCAAATGGTGATTCATCAAAGAACCATTCCTTCTGTATTTTTTATCTGGAATCTTTTTAGTGATAACTTTTCTACAACTATTATTGGGTCATCCTGAAACATGGGTCATATATAAAATGCTGGGTAAATCTTGATATTTCACCTCCTTTAGAGAACAGTTATGAGGAACTTCTAGTACTAACTGCCAACACATCCCTTTCAGAATCATCATAGCTCATGGGTTTTTACATATTTTATATGTTTGCTATGTAGCTCTAACCATTATAATTACTGTGTTTTAAGACTTAAACTGCCCTAGCTTTCTTTAGTAGGAGCCCCTCAGATTGGCTCTGGGATCCTTCTCAGATGATCTCAGCTTTATCTCATTTGCTTTCTGGCTCAAGATGCTCCAGGCTCATCTGGTACATATCCGTCCCCATCCCCAGATTTGGCCATTGTCACTGAGAGCTGTGTTTTCTTCAGTGGGAAATAGTCCAGGCTGCCATATGGGTCTTGGAGTTCTTTATTTTTCCTGACTTGTCATCTTTCTAGGTGCATGTAACTAGGTTTTGCTGCTGTTGTTGTTTCCTAGGAGACAAAATTAAAATATGGTGAGTTTTCACACAACTTAAAAGAAAATTACACATAAAAATAGCTTCCTAATAACATTAACATTCACATTTTTGTTATATGCTAATCTGCTTTATTTTCTTCATGCCATTTCTTCTGCATGGTATGACTTTTCTTCAGCCATCCACACACATCTTAAGAATAATCTTTGAAAGCCAGGTTTAGTAGTTGGGCATGGTGGTGTGTACTTGTAATCTCAGTGCTGGGGAGGCCCAGACAGGCAGATCCCTGGGGCTTAATGGCCATTCTAGTCCACTCAGTGAGTTCTTGGTCAGTGAGAGGCTACGGCTCACACAACAGATGGCTTTTGGAAGAGGACACCAGTGTTTGTCTTCTGGCCTTCACATGCATGTGCACACACATGCCTACCCCAACCGAGAGAGAGAGAGAGAGAGAGAGAGAGAGAGAGAGAGAGAGAGAAAGAGAGAGAGAGACAGAGAGAGAGAGACAGAGAGAGACAGAGAGAATATATGGGATAGCCTCTTTGAAAACTTCCATAAGCCTACACCAGTTTTCTCCTTTTGGTACTTCCATGGTACCCTGAAGCTCCTGTATGGTACTTAGCAGTTTCTTCACACGTGTGTCTCCTCAGGAGCAGGGAGTGCTGCTTTGTTCTTCTTTAGTCCCTAACACAGGTACTTTTGCATAGTAGGTTTTCAGTAGATGTGTTGAAAAACCTTTTTTTTTTTGATGGTTGTTGCTGCTTCATTTGACAATATTACCTCTTGTGTGCAAGCCATATACAGTATTCAGAGATGAATTTAAAGTATTTTTTTATCTCTTTGGTCTTCCTACGCATATGGACTTTTGAAGAGATGACAAGATGGAGATGTGCAGAAAGGTCTTCAACTTTTTAGGGTTGTTGGTGTAAAATGTTACATTTTCCTCTACAGTATGTCTTCACTCAGTACAACAAGCCATTCTTCAGCACCTTTGCAAAAACATCCATGTTTGTTCTGTACCTTTTGGGCTTCATTATTTGGAAACCTTGGAGGCAACAATGTACAAGAGGATTTCGAGGAAAGCCTACTGCTTTTGTAAGTTGTTAATTTTGTATGTTAAATGTTATTTTTCAAAGTTTAGTGGTTTATCAGTTTTCTTAAAGTCAGTTTTGTTGTTGGTGGTGGTGGTTTTTTGTTTGTTTGTTTTTGGCTTTTGGTTTTTAGAGACAGGGTTTCTCTGTGTAACAGCTCTAGCTGTTCTGGAATCTGCTTTATAGACCAGGCTGGCCGCAAACTCACAGAGATCGACCTGCTTCTGCCTCCCGAATGCTAGGATTAAAGGCGTGCACCACCACTGCCTGGCTCTTAAAGTTAGATTTTTAAATTGTTCATTTGAGCATGTAATGGTAGAATATAAAAACAAAAGTCAGGCAGTGGTAGCACTGGCCTTTAATCTCAGCACTCGGGAAGCAGTGGTAAGCTGATATCTTGAAGCCAGTGTGGTCTACAGAGTGAGTTCCAGGACAGCCAGAGCTACACAAACAACCCAAACTGTGTCCAAAACTTTAAGATTTATTTTAATTACTTGTGTGTGTGTGTGTGTGTGTGTGTGTGTGAGAGAGAGAGAGAGAGAGAGAGAGAGAGAGAGAGGGAGGAAGGGAGAGAAAGAGAGAGAGAGAATATGCACACATATGTGTATAGGTATGTATGCACAGAGGTTAGAAGAGGGTGTCCAAGTCCACAGACCTGGAGTTAACAAGCATTTATGTGAGGCCTGGCTTTTTAATGGGTGCTTGGATCTGAGCTCCCATCCTTGTGATTCTGGAGCAAGCACTTTTAACCAATGACTCATCTCTTTAGCCCATGTCTAAAAATTTTAAAGTGTTCTTCCAACTTGGCAGCAGAATGTCTTGTGAGGAATCAGAAGTGTATGTCACTTTCTGTCCCTTTTCTTATGACATCTTTGAGTTGTTAACGATTGTTAAAGTAGCCTTCATCAGCTTCTGTGGAGACGATGAAGGAAGGAAGGCATCAAACTAACAATAGTGTCTAGTGTCTTTGCTCATTTACAGATTAGATGAGCGTCGTGTAAACTAGCTGTAAAGTCAACTGTAGAAACGAGATAATTCAGTTTCATACATTAAGTGAAAATTCTTTATTTCAGGATGTGTGTCAGGTATTTGATTAATCAAAGCACATTCTTTGCTTTTTCTTTCTTTCTTTCTTTCTTTTTTTTTTTTTTTTTTTTGAGACAAGTTTTCTCTGTGTAGCTTTGGAGCCTGTCCTGGAACTCACTCTGTAGCCCAGGATGGCCTTGAACTCATAGAGATCCACCTGCCTCTGCCTCCCAAGTGCTGGGATTAAAGATGTGCACCACCACCGCCGCCGGGCTAGGACATTCTTTCATTGATGTTTTGTAAGGTTTTCATTCATTGATAACTATGGTAGCTTATGTAGCAACTTATCTTCTGTGTAATAGACACCTTACATTTTTGAGAAGGAAGAGTATAAAACAGTCATTTCTATTCATTTTTTTTAAATAAGCCCATATTTATTTCTTGTTCCCCTAAAGATGTTCAGCTTTTCAGTCATCAAAGCTTCTTGATTTTATCATTTTCTTTATTTCAAATTTATTTTTTTCTTTAAAATATTATTTCTCTTTCTCCACTACTGTAGTAAATATATGTAACATCAAATTTTAGCCATTTCCTTCCCCTTTTATTATTGCAAAATATATGTAATATCAAATTTATCCTTTTTTGATGTGCAGTTCAGTGGCACTAAGTGCATTTGCTTTGCTGTGCACTGTCAACCTCTAGGAATTTTTATTGTTCCAAACAGAAACTTTGTGCCCAATAATCAAGAATATCTAGTCTTTCCAACCTCTCAAATGTTCTTTAAATAAAGATTTATTAGAACATAATAAAGAAAAAAGCATTCCTGATCTCTCCTTCCCTAGTCTCTAGTAACCATGGTCTACTTTTCTGTTTGTTCTGTTGTTGGGAGGGTTTGGCTCTTTTGGGGGGCCCACAACTCAGCTCCCAAATAAATCATACACAGAAGCTTATTCTTAATTATAAATGCCTGGCCTTAGTTTGGCTTGTTTCTTGCCAGCTTTCCTTAACTTAACTTACCCTGTTTACCTTTTGCCTTTGGGCTTTTCCTGTTCTCTTACTCCTGTAAATATTACTCTTTTTTTTTTTTAAGATTTATTTATTTATTATGTGTACAGTGTTCTGCCTACATATGCTTGCAGGTCAGAAAAAGGGCACCAGATCTCATGGATGGTTGTGAGCCACCATGTGGTTGCTGGGAATTGAACTCAGGACCTTTGGAAGAGCAGCCAGTGCTCTTAACCACTGAGCCATCTCTCCAGCCTGTAAATCTTACTCTTACTCCGTGGCTTGTTGTGTAGCTGGGTGGCCGGCCCCTGGAGTCCTCCTCCTTCTCTGGCTCCTCCTTTTTTCACTCCTCCATCTCTTTTCTTCTCTCTCCTCCCAGATTTCTCCCCCTATATATTCTCTCTGCCTGCCAGCCCCGCCTATCCTTTCTCCTCCCTTGCTATTGGCCATTCAGCTCTTTATTAGACTATCAGGTGTTTTACACAGGCACGGTAAAACAGCTTCACAGAGTTTAACAAATGCAACATAAACAAAAGGAACACACCTTAAAATAATATTCTACAAATTTGTGTGGGTTTAAATAATACTTTGTTGGGGGGGGGGTTATGAAATGGAATCGTACTTGCACAGTATTAAGTGGCTCCCGGAGTGTGGACCAGTTCCTGAATCCTGTCAGAGACTTTGTCAGGTCAGTCTAGTCTCATAACAGTACCAGAGGGGTGCTGTCTTCTTTTACTAACTCACTGTCTTTCTCTGTATGTCTGAAATATTACAATAGTGTAAGGAAAAGGGCTCAGGCTTTAACCTTAGATGACTCACTGTGGTTTTAATCCAGGTTCTGCTACTTTGACAAAACAGCCAGTCTCGGTTTCTTCATCAGGAAAGATAAGATGATAAAATTTACTCTGCATGGCTGCACCCTTGGCATTGGCTACTGTTGTTGAGAACAACAGTTGGATGCATAGCTTTATTCTGGAATTTTGTTTGTGTTTATTCGAGTTATCTGAGTAGTTCTGCATGATGACATGAGCTTCTGTGAGTTTGATGTCCTGTTCTCTGTCTTCAGTTTGCAGACGCTGAAGGTTACTTTGCTGCTTGCACAACAGATACAAGTCTGAGTAGTTCTCTGGTAAGTGCTGCCTTTCTTGTTCAGCCATAACAGGAAGAGCCAGATAGCTGTGCTGACAGCCCTGTTAGATGAGAGATACGGCTCAGCATTGTGAGAACTGCTTTGGCACTTCCCTTTCATTGGGAGACTGAGGGCCGAGGGGTAAGCAGGCCAGCTGCCCCTGAGGAGAGAGGGATGGAGGAAGCAAGTTACAGAAGGCAAATAATAAAGCACAGGCCAGGCCTGTCTCTCTACTAACTTTCAACTTAATGCTCATTATTATTACCATTTGGAAACAAGTATTGGTGCTTGACACTGAGAATAGGCAAATTTGTTCATCCATTTATTCTACACTGTTTGTTTGTTTTAACATTTCTTTAGTTATTTTGTATGTGTTTGTGTGTGTGTGTGTGTGTGTGTGTGTGTGCGCGCCACAGTGTGCATGTGGAGGTCAGAGGACAACTTTTGAGAGTCGTTTGTCTTTTCATCATCTGAGTTCCGGGGATCGAACTCAGGTCGTCAGGCTTGTATGGCAAGTGCCTTACTTGCTGAACCATCTCACTGGCTCTTCTAAAGCAAGTTTTTAAAATACTGCGCTGTTGTTGTTGTTTGTTCATCTGGTTTTTAAACCACATTGTGTGTCAGATGGGTTAGCAGGTACTGTGAAGACTTTAGCAAACTTGGAGAAAAAGTTCTCTGCTGTCTTAAGCACCAACAGGATAATGTAATACCATTTGCCTTGTTCCATGCACAAGGTGCTGACTAGTCTTGTAATAGTTTTTTCTTTTATCCCTAGGACCCATAAGTCAAATTGGTCTAGGCCAAATGTTATAATAAAAAGTTCTATGTGGCAAAAAGACCATGTCAATTGTTAGACCTCGTTGATTTAGTTAGTGAATATATTTTGTTTTCTGAATATTTTGTGCTGTCGTTGTTTTATACCAGGAGATAAAAATCAAAGAAAATTTTAGAAATCTGATTTTTAAAAATGAAACAGTTTAATTGGGGGGAATTATACTTTAAATAAGAATATTTGTAAAAATGTCATGGCGTTTGTGTCTTGGAGCCAAATTTTATCTCCTACTTAGCTGTTTCTGTACCTCTTCTTTGAGGACGGTTCCTTTAAAATACCTGTTTTCTAAAGTTATTTTGAGGACTAGTGAGAAATGCATTTTAGCCATTTTGTATTTGAACCTTATAAATAGTAAGAACTGATCAGTGGTAGCATTTTCCCCCATCTTTTAATCACTTAAACGTTTTCAAGAATTGTTTGTCTGGGGTTCAGGTGGTAGCTCAGGTGGTACAGTCCTTACCACACAAGCATGAGCACCCGAGCTCAGGCTTCAACACCTAAAAAGCCAGGTGTGGTGGAATTTGCAGTCCCAGCACTGAGAGGGCAGAGACAGGAAGATTGATTGCTGGGGCTCGGTGGCCAGCCAGCCTAACAGTGAGCACTGGGTCCCAGTGAAACAGCTTCAAAATCCAGGTAGACAGCTCCTGAGAAATCGCAACTGAGATTGAGCTCTGGCCTCCACACCTGTAGCCATAGAGACACGTACACCTCATACCCCTACCCATCGCCCACCCAAAAAAGATTTTTGTTGTTGTTGAATCTTATACATATAAGACAAATGCAGCTATGCTATATATTTGAATATTTGTCCCTTAGCTGCCTTCCACCTTGGAGTACATGCTTATGAGGGAAGAAACTTCATTTACTCACCCTTATTCACAGGATTTAGAAGAGTGTTTAGGAAGAGTGCTCAGAGTGCTTTTATTCTGTTTTGTTTGTGGGGAGAGGCAAGAGTTGATTGTATGGGCTGGCTCCACACTGGTGGGCTCAGACCATCCTTCCACCTCAGCTGCCCAGGTAGCAGGGGTTTCGTGTATGTACTTCCTCCAGCACAGCATGCTATGTGTGTATCTGAAGAATGAATGTTTGCTGTTGGCTGAGAGGATTACGTTTATGATATTGAGGTATTAGTTGCCAGAATGTGCCAAAGATACCATTTTACATTTCTGAACTTTACATTTTAATGTATTTATTCTTGTTATTAAGTGAGGGAGTGGGGAGGCGTGCGTGTGTGTGTGTGTGTGTGTGTGTGTGTGTGCGCGCGCGCACACACACACATACACAGGGAGGTTAGAAGATCACTTTGGGGAGCTGGCTCTTTCCTTCCACTGTGGATTTCAGGGATTGAACACAGGCTGTCAGACTGACATAGAAAGCACTTTGGTCTGTTGAGCCATCGTCTTTAAAATGATTCTTTGGTGTGTGGACTGGTTGTGTTTGCTTTCCCAGTCTTTGGGGAAAGTGGTGCTGACTATAGATGTGCTGGGGAACAGTCGAGTTGTGATGGTCCCTGTGTCTACGTGCCTTGCACTTCAATTCTGCCTGAGAGCTTGGCTTTGGATTTTGCTGCTCATGCTTGTTTCTGTTCACATTATGTTCCAGAGTGAACCCCTGTATGTTCCTGTGAAGTTTCATGATCTTCCAAGTGAGAAGCTTGAGAGCACAAACATTGGAACAGAAAAAAGTGAGTCAAGCTTAGGGTTCCATGCTTGAGAGTGAATGGAAATTTAGCTTCTTTTAAGCCACTGTGAGCTCACAGGGTTCATACAGTATGTCTTGACTACTGTGGGGATTGACATGGCCTTAGTTTTCTGGAAGTTTGATTGGATTGTGAATCTAATAGAATATAATATCTGTATTAATTCAATTGGAAATATTTTCCAAATACAAGTAAGCTCTATGGTTTCATCATCATAATATATAAAGGAACCTATAAATTAATAATTAGTATATAGATTAATAAATAAATTTTATTTATTTATTTTCCTTTGAGACAGTCTCTTGTGTAGCCCAGGCTGGCTTCAACCTTACTATGTGCCAAGGATGACCTTGAATTTCTGGTCCTCCTTTCCGTACATCCTGAGTGCTAGGATTATAGGCATATATTGCCATGCTTGGTTTAGTCAGTGCTAGGGAATGGAACCCAGGAGCCCAGTTAGTCAAGTACTCTATCAATGGAGCCACAGTCTCAACTATATATGTATATGTTTTCATTTACTTATTCATTTAAATGAGCAATATTCTCATAAACATGCCCTCAGAGAGCCAAATACAAACATTACTTGAGTTTTGCTAGTTGGGTGAGTTTCTTCCAGAATGTCAGCGACAGTATAAAGCAAAGTGTTCATCTGTTATTTCCATTGCAAGGCATGAGACTGTAGTGTAGAAGAGTGTTCTGAATGCTTTACTGGGAAGGTATAAATGCTTCAAAAATTTTTAAATTACATTTTTAATTTATTTTGTACACTTGTTTGGAGATCAGATTACAACTTCTAGGAGTCAGTTCTTTCTTTATACCATTTGATTCCCTGGGGACCAAACTCAGGTCCTCAGGCTTTGTGGTAGGTGTTACCCACTGAACTGTCTTGCCCGCCCTGTTTTAAACTCTTTAAAACATTTCATAGATGAAATCTTTCTTTCCCAGTAGCTCCTTTGACTGAGCAAAGCTGCCCCATGTAAAAATAAAACTCTAGTGGTTTTTTTTTCCTTACTTTGATCATAAATGAATGGAATAGTCTGCGTTTATCATTAAATTAAACACTGTTTCATTTTTGTAGGATATGAGGATACATTTAATGTTTTATTATGCTTTCCATTTTAGCTCCCAAGAAGTCCCGTGTAAGGTTCAGCAATATCATGGAGATTCGACAGCTTCCATCGAGTCATGCGTTAGAGGCCAAGTTGTCTCGAATGTCTTATCCTACTGTGAAAGATCACGAATCCATACTGAAGACTGTAGGGAAACTTACTGCAACCCAAGTAGCAAAAATCAGCTTTTTTTTTTGCTTTGTGGTAGGTGTTTGTTTTTTAAAGTTTATTATTGTTGTGTATATGTATGCTACTCGAATGGTGGGGAGGGGGAGGAGTTGCCATAGTATGTGTGTGGAGCTCAGAGGACAACCTGAGGAGGTCACTTATGTCCTTCCACATTTGTGCATGTTCTGGGAATTGAGCTCAGGTCATCAGGCTTGCATGGAAATACTTTACCTGCTGAACCATCCTGCCCTGTTTTCTTTCTTATATATTTAAGATGGCGCACATACCAACAATGCATTATTGAAATATAAATCTACTAGAGTTCTTTAGTTTTTTTTCTGTTAACAGCTGTCTGGCACACTGGATGTTAGAATATGAAACTCATTAAATACTTGTCATACCTCAAAGAATTAGACGTTAAGGTGGGAGGGACAGTTTAGCTGATAAAATGCTTGCCTTGTGAGCACAAGGAGCTCAGTTCCATTGCAGACCTTGTAAAACAGTTGGGTGTGATTCTACACCCTTGTAATCCCAATGCTAGGGAGGGAGGGACATGGATCTCTGGGGCTCAGTGGCCAGCTAGCTTAGTTTACCCAGTGAGTTCCAGGTCAGTGAGATACCTTATCTCAACAAATGAGGGACAGCACCTGAGGAATGACAGCCACAGTTCACCTCTGGCTTCCACATGTGTATTTATACACAAAGACCACCCCGCAAAATGAAGACATGAAGCTGGATCCTAGACACAACACCTGCATACACGCAAACCCACGCTTGCACTCAGTTTTACGAATTGCAGGGATAGGCATGGCCATCCTTGGTTTCTTTACATGAATGTGGGATCTAAAATCAGGTCCAAATGATTGCACAGTAAATACTCTTATTCACTAAACCATCTTTCTAGGTCCTTTAGGTTTTAATGTCAAATAATTTCTGCAGATTTGTTTGACTTCTATAAACTTAGTAGAGTATGAACAGTGCATGAATAAACAAACATAAAAGCTGATTTGATATTCAGTCTCTCCTTTACACATACACAGTCTCTGAATGCTGATTTTTCTTTTTAAATTATGTGTCTCTGTGTGTGAATGAGCAGTGTGTGCGTGTGCTTGTGGAGCACAGAAGAGAGTGTCATATCCCCTGGAGCTGGAGTTACAGGAAGTTCTGAGGAGGCATGCATTGTGGGTGATGGGAACCAGACCCAGGTCCTCTGCAAGAGCAGCAAGTGCTTTTAAGCCATCTCTCCAGCTCTGAATGCTTTTTTTAAAAAACCAACTTTTGTTAGTTATTTTTGTTGGTGGTGCTGGGAAATGAAACCAGGTTCTCTGCATGCTAGACAAGTTCGAGTTTTTGTTTTTTTGTTTGTTTGTTTTGTTTTTGTTTTTATTGCAACTTAATTTAAATTAATTGTCTTTTGAGACAAGATTCCACTAGCATGGGCTAGTGTTCAACTTGTGGAACTTGTGATCCTCCCAACCTTGAGTGCTGGGGTCACAGGTTTGTGTCACTGTCTGGCCTGGTTAGTGTCTTCAGGGAATTGAGTAGCAAGATCTTAGGTATGATTATTAATGCTTGTTCTTATTTTGGGGCCTGTGATTTTTTTTTTTTTTCTCAAAGAGCAGCTTTTGAAACCACTTATGGGGACTGGAGAGATGGCTCAGGGTTCAGAGCACATACTGTTCTTGCAGAGGACTAGAGTTTAGTTCCCAGCACCTATACTGGGTGGCTCACTGTAATTGGGTGGTTACAGTCCAAGGGATCTGACACCCTCTGCTGGCTTCTGCTGGCACTGTGTGCAACTTCCCATATCCCCACAGATACACACATAAACATTTGATTTTTTTTTTAATCTTAAAAACAAAAAACAAATGTCGTATAGTAATAGTGCTTAGAAGGGGGGCGACTGTAAATTGAACAGACAGATATAAATATTTTTCATGAGGTTTCACTTTCTTTTCTTTTTGTGTAGTGGTTTTTGGCAAATTTGTCATATCAAGAAGCACTTTCAGATACACAGGTTGCCATAGTGAATATTTTGTCTTCAACTTCTGGTAAGAAATGTGTCTTAAAATTTTGTATTATGAATGGATGCATGCATACCTAGTGATATTTGTATGTACCTAGACACAATTCTGTCTTCTAAGTTTTCAGTTATGCTGTACATTAGTATATTATAAGTAACTGGAGGGTGGGGGGAAGTGTTGTTCCTGAGACCCTTACTGTTTAGCTCTGACTATTTTTCTGTATAGAGGCCAGGCTGGCTTTGAACTTGTGGCAATCCTCCTGCCTGTGTCTGTCTTCCAAGCAGTGTTAGAGGCATGCACAACCATGTTTCCATGGTTACAGTTGACTGCCTGAACTTTGTGCTATTGGTGATCCCTCAGGTACTTTATAGTTCTTTGTTTGGCTGTTGTTATTTTTGTTCAGTGCTGGGGATCAAACCCAGGCCTGTGCATGCTAGCACTCGCTTCCCCACAAGTACACACTGGGTATTTGTGATTTTTATCCTTCAATTCATGAACGTATTCTAGGTCTGTACATGCTAGGCACATGCTCTCCTTTGGCCTCCTGTGGGTTTTGTTTGTTTGTTTTCGTTTTGTTATGACAGGGTTTCTCTGTGTAGTCCTGGATATTCTGAAACTCACTTAGTAGGCCAGCTGGCCTCGAACTCAGAGATCCGCCTGCTCCTACGCCCAAGTACTGGGATTAAAGATGTGCACCACCACACCCAGCCCTCTGTGGTTTTATTCTGCAGTGTGTGACGGTTTTCTAGGCCTAGCCTCCCTCTATGGTAGTCTTTTCCTGCATATTTCCTTTTCAGAGATCTTTTTCTAGATCCTTTTGGCTAAATGCCACTGCTTATCTCATATCTAATTTCATATTTGCACTCTAGTAGGTGTTTTATTTTTTTACATTGACTCACCTTCCAAATCTGGAAGATAAATGAAGTATTTTTGAAGCTGTAGAGATAACTTAGAACACAGGCGTGACTGATGAGGTCAGTGTTACTCTGCAGGCTCAACTTAGTACTTAGAGTTTAAAATAAGTAGGCCTACCCTTATCTGTGCTGTTAGAATAGGTGTGGCTTAGTTTAGAAGCTCTTCTTAATCTGACCTTTGGACATTTCCACTTCAGTAAATGCAGTATTAATTGTTTGAAAAAAGCAAAACAATTAGCTTAAAAGTTAGATATGTGACTTACTCGTGTCGCCCTCAGTATTGGTGGTAGAAGTAAACTTACCAGCTTCTTCTGTCTTTTTCTTCCTCCCTGTAGGACTTTTTACTTTAATCCTTGCAGCTGTATTTCCGAGTAACAGTGGAGACAGATTTACCCTCTCTAAGCTATTAGCTGTAATTTTAAGGTAAGAATATAACATATGCTAGTTTGTTCTGCTCAGAAATAAGATTTTAGATCCAGGAGGATGGCTCAGCAGTTAAGAAAGCTTGCTTGGACAATCAGGAAGACTGGGAGTCAGATTTAAACAGCCATGCAGCAAACTGGCTAGTCCACAAAGCCTAATGCGTTCTCTTGTACTAGGCTTTTTCTTTTGGGTCACCAACTAGCTCCCAAATCATGACACAGAGATTTATTATTAGTTAGGAACGCTCGGCCTATCTTAGGCTCATTTCTGGCTAGTTCTTTTAACTTAAATTAACCTGTTTCTCTTCTTCTACCTTTGCTTTGGGTTATTTATTTATTTATTTTTGTTTGTTTGTTTGTTTTTTACTTTTCTTCCTTCTGTATATCCTACTTTCACTGCTTCTCGTGTCTGGCTGGTGCTGCCTGGCTTCTTGCCCTGGGTGTGTCTCCTTTCTCCTAATTCTCTTCACTCTTCTTCTCTTGAGCCTAGATTTCTCCTATTTATTCTTTCTGCCTGGTAGCCCCGCCTACCCTCTCTCTGCCTCGCTATTGGATGTTCAGCTCTTTATTAGACCAATCAGGTGCCTTAGGCAGACAAGGTGAAACAAATGCAACACATCTTTACATAATAAACACACGTACTTGCATTGTTAAACAAACGCAGCTCAAACAAATGTAACACATTTTACACAGTTAAATATTCCACAGCATAAACAAATGTAAGACATCTTTGCCTAGTTAAAATAATATTTCACACATTTCCCTGACAGATCCAACATCCTTGTCTGGCCTCTCATTGCGCATACACAAGCATGCATATTTTTATACACATGCACTCATACACTTATGTAGACATAAACAAATAATAAAGTCTTTAAAATATGATATTGAAACAATTTATGTTATAATACATAAGCAAAGAAAGATGAGGCAAAGGAAGCTTCCCATGGACATGATGCTGTTTAGCCCTGGGTCACATTAGGGTAACTTGAGGAAAGGTCCCAGGATAGCTGTGGTTCTCATCCACTGGTTCTCATTGACTGAAAAATTACTAAGTATTAAACTAACTTCCACATTTAACAGAAATGTGCCAACGTAATCATCAGTTGTCTGTCTCCTTTTCCTGACACAAGTCCTCTTTTTATGTTGGCTTTTATTTGTCCCTGTCTTCTAGAAATCGAATTGGATCTTTTCCAGTTATCTTAGCCTGCCGTGATTTTTCACTTACTTTCTGTTTAATTCATTTGGCAGTTTTATCTGAGGGCACAGCAGCCACATTCAGTCTTTCATATGTAACTGTGAGCTTGTTTTTCTTGTCTTCTCTGCTGGGCTGTAAACCTTTAAAGGCTGAAACTTGACTTCAGATTCTGTGTGTTGCCAAGAGCCTAGCAGAGGGCTTTTCCCATAGACAGTACTCAAAGGAGATGCTTTAGTTTGACAAAGCAGCTCTTTTTGGAAAATGAGAGAGCAAAGAAGGTAACAGAAGCACTTAATGATGAGACTTTCATCGCAGTAGCTAAGACCGAGTCAGAGCTCTGTTGCTTCCCCTAAGCTCTGGTCCAGCAGAGAGGACTAGAACTGTTCTGCTTTGTGTCTGGAAAGTATCTGAGGGACTAGCACTTGGCAATTGTAGAAGACTGGTCGCTCTTCTTATATTCTGTATTACAGCTTTCAGACACAAGGGAAAGCTGACCAAGACTGTTTCAGTGACACTCTGGCTGACCCCACTGATTTATATTTAGTCTTTATAACTACCAGGGATATATTCTTTTGTATGCTTGACTAATGTTTTAACCAAATATGTTTTTGCATTTTGGAAATATAATACATTTGTGTTGGGGAAGTAAATAAGGTTTTATTAAACTTTACCTGAAATATATATGCTGGTTTTTAACTTTTCTTAGTACCATGTAATAAAGAAAAGTTTGATAAAGAAGGGAATGGATATAAAATGTTGAGTTTGCAAGTGCTGTGACAGAATATTCTTGTAAAAGTAGGTTGAGAATGAGGACTAGGAAACTAACGTCAGCTGCCTGCCAGTTTTTATAAATAAAGTTTTATCGAGACACAATCATTTTCATTCATTTGCTTATCATCTGTGGCTGCTATGGGGCAGCAGAGTTGTAAGAGAAACCACATGGCCACAAGTCTAAAGTACTTTGTGCGCTTTAAAAAAAATCACTATAGTTTAGGATAATTGATTTTAATTTTCTTGTGTAATTTCACTCTTGAGAATACTCCAATAAACACTATTTAATACTTAACTTTGTACTGAATTGTCCTTAAACAATGAGATTGAATTTTTGTGATCATGCATAGAATTTGATATAGCTACAGCCTTGAAAGAAATCTGATGAAAGTTCAGAAATCACATTCTGCTGTCTGTGATCCAGTCCCACCTCCATGACTAGTTTTGAGATCTTGCACATTATTTTAAAATCTCTTTGCCTGTTTCCTCTTCTGTAAACTGAGGATCACAGTGGAATTTGTCTCATAGGTCTATTGTTATGCGGATGGGTGAGGTCAAACTTGTAAACTGGTTCCAAGAACGTGTGCTCAGTCTATTTAGGCACCATCATGGCATCATCCTCTGAATGGAAATGAAATGGTTTCTGTTACATGTGGGAACTCAGTAAACAACAGCTGACTCTAATCCAAACAATGGTCATAGCAGGAAACCCGACACCGGCACTAGAGAGTAGGGGGTTCCAGTGTAAGGACTGTTTTGTTTGCTTCTAAATACATGGTTCCATAAGGGGAAATATTCTTTTTCCATACTACTTCTCAAATGTACCAAGTCTCTTTGATCAGTAGGCAAGAGAATTGGACTATCTTCTAAATTTGCAGCATTTCTGTTTGTTGAAAAAAATATACACAACTAATAAGCTACCCAGAAGTAGAAAGGCCAAGCAAGTTCCTTGAAGAGGAGCAAGCCCGTCTTGTCCCCTGGAACACATTGCTTTGCTCCTTCTAGGTGCTCAGCAGTGACAGTCAAGGGAATCAGTGGCACGACTTCTCCACAGCCTTCGGTCGTCTTTTTGTCCATCAAAATCCTGGGGTTAACGGACTCATCAAATGTGAAAGAACAGCCTTGCTGTTTATTTAGGTTTCACTTGCAGGAAAAGTGCCATTGCTAGCTTTATGTGGGGTTGGCTTATTTCTCTCTTTGAAAGAAGGCTCGACAAAGGGATGACAAGTTATCTTTTCCATAATTAAGACAGTAGCATGTAAACATGTTGGGCTTTGAGGACAAGCTGCCTGTGTTCCAGCCCTGTCATGTGGTCTTGGTCAAGTTACTTCACCTCTTCATGAATTCCTTCCCTATAAGTCATGAGTGTGCATTTGTGAGGATTAACTGTCAGTGCGGCACGCTCCTGTCCTGTGCTGATGAGCTCATGAGCACTCATCAATAAAATCACCAAATTCTCAGACAGTTTTACCCAAAGTTAAGATGAGCTCTTAGTTTTTAATCTAGATGATTAGTCTTTTAGGAGCTTATTATTACTCATCAGTAATGGGTGTTACTCTCACAGCATTGGAGGCGTGGTGCTGGTGAATCTGTCGGGGTCTGAAAAGTCTGCTGGAAGAGACACAATAGGTAAGAACGTGACTATGCTCTTCTAGGGCATTCAAGCCAGCTTTGTGCATACTGCCATGCATGCAGATACATGCACACACAACATGTTACTAGCAGGCACTTAGTTTTATTACATTTATTTGTGTGTGTGTATGTGTGTGTGTGTGTGTGTGTGTGTGTGTGTGTGTGCTCATGTGCATGTGACACGTCTTATGTGTGGAAGTCAGAGGATAATCTGTAAGAATCAAATCTTTCCTTTCACTGTGGTCGCCAGGGATTGAACTCAGGTTCCAGGCTTGGAAACAAACACTCTTTTCTGACTGAGCCATTGGACTGACCCAGTAACAAGGGTCTTTAAAAGTTTGTCTTTTAATTGAACTTTCCCTTTGGAAGTGATGCTTAAAAAACAAAAGCAAAAAAAGAGGCTGTTATATGACCTTCACCCAGATTCTCCCAACATTTTGACTTACATAACTACAAAGCAATTATAGAAATCAGGAATGAATGTTACCTACTAATTTTCTCATTCACTTTTGTATCTTTCATGAGCAGTTACTACTACAGTGAACACTTAATTTTGATAGTATGGGCAATAGACCCATCCTTAATGTAACCATCTTTCCCATAATGGCCTGAGATCTTTTATTGATTTGCATTTGGTTGTCTTGTTCCTCTAAAGTCCCTTCAGTAGGAACCCTAATGCAGTCTTCCTTGTCTTCTGTGAGTTTGACACTAATGAAGGGTACCGCTTATTTATCTTGTACAGTGTTTCTCTATTCTAGTTGGGGTTCATCTAGAATTCTTTCTAGTTAAATTGATGTTGTACAGATTGATAGTAAGACCACGACAGTAATATTTCCTGATCTGATTGATGTTGGTGCCTTCTCTGAAGACCCATGACATTGCTTTAACCTTTCACTAGTGATGTCGGTATTAAAGTAGTGTCTGTCAGGGAGCACCAGGGTGAGGTGACTAGTTGTTGAAGTAGCAAGCATCTTGTGGGGAGATACTGTGAGGGTATAGAACTATCCTGTTGTCTTACTCACTAATTTTCTCATCCTCTTGTTCCTTGTCTTAACAGTTACTATTATAGTAAACATTTAATTTTTATCTACTGCCTGGATTTAGCAAAAACGAAGGCAGAGCCCAACTTAGTTAATTTCTCTAGGTGGCGGTGGCGCATGCCTTTAATCCCAGCACTTGGGAGGCAGAGCCAGGCGGATCTCTGTGAGTTCGAGGCCAGCCTGGTCTACAGAGCAAGATCCAGGACAGGGACCAAAACTACACAGAGAAACCCTGTCTCTGAAAACCAAAAAAAAAAAAAAAAAAAATAGAATAAATGGGGTTGGGGATTTAGCTCAGTGGTAGAGCGCTTGCCTAGCAAGCACAAGGCCCTGGGTTCGGTCCTCAGCTCTGGAAAAAACAAAAAAGACAAAAAAAAAATTTCTCTAGGTATTTGAAGTACATAGAACAGAACAGAGCTCTCCAAACTCTTCGTGAACTGCCCAGTCAGCTGTGCTTTGATCGACAGCTCCTCTTTCTGACCCAGAGCCACTCTGTATATATATAAAACATAATGTGGAGGGGCATGATGGTGCACACCTTTCATCCCAGCACTCAGGAGGTAGAGGCAGGAGGATCTATGAGTTCGAGGCCAGCCTGGTCTGCAGAGCAAGTTCCAGGACATCCAGGACTACACAGAGAAACCCTGTCTTGAAAAACCAAAAACACAAACAGACAAACAACCACAAAAAATCCAAACAAAAAAAACCCCATAATATATATTTTGTAAGATTTTGTTGACAGGCTTTAAAATTTTTTGATAATAATAAAAAATAAAGTTAATAAATATTGTTCTTTGACTAGATTAAAGTATTGAGTGGTCACTTAGTGCATTGGTAATTGTTTATGAAGGCTTACTTAAGGGTTGTTGAACACAAGTTAATGAAGACAGGAATTAGTCACACACTGTGAGCTTCATATTATATTGCACATTATCAACCAATTATAAGAAAACATTATGTGCTTGTAGTTTTCAAACAGTTCTTGGTTTAAAATAAGATACAGGAATTACAAAACAAAGCCACTAGAGAATAAATTAATGACATTTCTTATCTTTGTGTGGATATATGGTATGTGTATGTATACAAGGGAGTGTGTTAATATAGGTGCATATGTGACACCGTGCTTGTGTGGGGGTCAGAGGGCAACCTCAAGTGGTGGTCCTTGATTTCCACCTTGTTTGAGATGGGGTCCTTTGTAATTTGCCACTGTGTGCGCCTGGCTGCTGGCTTGTAAACTTCCTGGGATTCTCTTGTCTCTGCCTCCCATCTCATTGCAGGAGTGCAGGATTACAGATGCATGTTCTTCCATGTCTGACTTGATGTGGGTCGTGGGAATTCAAACTCATGTCCTCATATTTGTGTGGCAAGTGCTTTGCCCACTGGGCCATCTCCCAACCCATAATACCATATTTAATATTAGTAAACGTTCCATTGTCTAACAGAAGAGAAATCAATGGAAATTTGGCAGAATAGAAAGGATGCTGGGTGGAAGAGGTGTGTCCTTATGGATGTGGTGGTAGAGTATCTGGAAATCCATATGGAGGGATGGGAAGAACAAGGTCAACAATGGCTTAGAGATGGAGAGAAGCCGGTGTCAAAATGGTTCCTGTAGAGCAGTGGTTCTCAACCTGTGGGTTTCTCAACCCCTTGGGAATGACCGTTTCACAGAGGCAACCAAAGACCCTCAGAAAACAGATATTTACATTGTGATACATAACAGTAGCAAAATTATAGCTGTGAAGTAGCAACGAAAATAATTTTATGGTTGGAGGACACCACAACATAAGGAACTGTTAGTGGACACAGCATTAGGAAGGTTGAGAACCACTGATGTAGAGAAAAATAAGTGCATGTTTCAAAATTAATACTTATCTGACTTTCATTGTGGGTGTTCAGTTAGGTCACTAAGGCAAATGCTTTTGTATAAATTTATTTATCCATTCAGTTCCTTCCTATCCTACAGGAGGAGCTGGATGGAATGAGTTAGTTTTTTTTTTTTTTCATTTTTGCATTCTCATTTCTTAATTTAGTATTCAGTGTATTATTAGACTCTAAGTATATGTAGTAATGTATGTTGAATGAGTTCATGAATGAGTAGAAGAGCTTAAATCATGTGTTGGTTTTCACAGGTTCCATTTGGTCCCTTGCTGGAGCGATGCTTTATGCTGTCTACATTGTGATGATCAAGAGAAAGGTAGACAGAGAAGATAAATTGGATATTCCAATGTTCTTTGGCAAGTATATGTTTAACCTTTTAGGCTATTTACTTGAAGTTATAAATTCAGAGGTTATTTTTTGAGAGACTGTGGAGGCCTTTTTCCTCTTCCATATGATTTTTATTTATTTATTTTTATTTTCTTGGAAATATTGTGGATTCCAAGGTCTTTCACTGAACCTTCTGGGCCTCACGGTTCAGCCAGACTAGCTGGCCACTGGGTCCTAGAGAGCCATGTCTGCGTGTCCCCAGAGCTGAGGGTAGAAGTGAGCACACCTGTGTGCTGAGACTGCCCTCATGTTTGAGCAGCGATCACTTGACTGACTGCGCCCTCTGCCCAGCCAAAGCGCAGTCGGCAGTCACCAGGTGCTGATGCTGTTTTTTCCTGGAATTGAGCTGTAGAACTAATCTCCAAACCAACACAAGTTCCAGTTAAGTAAGCCACTGAAGCCCTTTGTGAGATCTGTTTCTAATAGTGTTATCAAGTCTGGAAAATTGAAATCAGCCATGATTTTAACCCCGTGTCTCTTCTACAGGTTTTGTAGGTCTGTTTAATCTGCTGCTCTTATGGCCGGGGTTCTTTCTACTTCATTATACTGGCTTTGAGGACTTCGAGTTTCCCAATAAAGTGGTACTTTTGTGTATCGTTATCAATGGCCTCATCGGAACAGTTCTTTCCGAGTTTCTTTGGTTGTGGTAGGTGCTGTTACTTCTGCACTCCTTTTGTTGTCAGTTTGTTGACTTAGGAGTAGTTGGGACATTTCCGTGTCTTCTGAGTTCTGAGGGTCCCTTCTGTGTGCTTCCCTTCCGCACGGGTACTTGTAATCGAATATATTTATTCTGATAGAGCAGGGACTTTGATTTTAACTTTTTGTGGGTCCATCACAAATAGGATACATAGAAAGAAGCTCAAAAGTGTTTGTTTAATAAATGAGTGAATATAA
Source organism: Peromyscus aztecus (assembly GCA_902168405.1). NCBI lineage: Eukaryota > Metazoa > Chordata > Mammalia > Rodentia > Cricetidae > Peromyscus > Peromyscus aztecus. The sequence goes on along the minus strand of CABHPQ010167209.1, from coordinate 21,722 downwards.
CTATGTGAACTAATACTGTTCTGGTCTCCTTCCTGCTGCTGTGCTAAACACTCTGACCAAAAGTGACTTAGGGGAGAAGAGGGTTTCCTTGGGTAACACTTCCAGGTCACAGTCCATCACTGAGGGAAGTCAGGGCAGGCCCACCCACATTAATCATCAGTTAAGACAATCTTAACAGACATGACACAGGTCAAACAATCCCTCAGTTGGGACTTCCTCAGATGACTCTAGGCCAGTGGTTCTCTACCTGTGGGTCATGACCCCTTTGGAGGTCCGAACGACCCTTTCACAGGAATCACATGTCAGATATCCTACATATCAGATATTTACATTACGATCCATAACAGTACCAAGGTTACAGTTAATGATGTAGTAACGAAATAATTTTATGGTTGGGGGTCACCACAACATGAGGGACTGTATTAAAGGTTTGTAGCATTAGGAAGGTTAGAACCACTGCTCTAGGCTGTGTTAAGTTGAGAGCTGAAGCTAACTAGGACAATACAAATGGTTTAAATTTGTAAAAATGCTTTCAAGGAGTTGGTTTACGTATATGAAATTATCAATAAATAAAAGATTTCTTTTAAAGTATAGTGTTGGGGGCTGGGATGACAGCTCACTTGATAAGGTTATTGCTGCACAAACATGAGGGTCTGAGTTTGGATATCTAAGCAAGGTGTTGTGCGTCTCTAATGCTAACATGGAGCACAGAGATGGGAAGAGCCATGGAACTCACTAGCTAGCTAGTCTAGCTGAATCAGTGACCGAGGTTCAGTAAGAGAACTAGTCTCAAAATAAGGTGAAGAGTAAAACAGACACTGAATGTTGACCTCTGGCCTATACATGCACACATGTGTACATACACCTGAGTGCACATGCACACACATGAACATGTACGAGTGAACATATAAAGCCTAGTGTTATACAGTTGAAAGTAGCCATGGACTAGTGGACATCATATGTTTGTGTGAGATGTAAGAATTCATGGATTCTTAGTGTGACTCCAGGGGTGTTGCTTACGTAGGGAGCTTGGGAATATTTGGTTGTTCACAGGCTTTTTGTTGTTGTTGTTACATTTATATTCAGAGCTTTACAAATGAATAAGTCAGATGTAGAAATCATGAATGGGTTAACTTGGGATGCTAGCATACTATAATATGTTAGAATTTTTCTCATTTAATGACAGTAAGTTTAAAATAAGTTGGAACACAGTATCCCATATGGAGTGTGTGAGACTTCCATTATAGTCTTATACTGTTTCTATCACATTGAAGTTTTCAGAGAGCTGGGCCCAGGTGTGGCACAGGCTTATCAGTTTCTAAAATTTTGTGTGTGATTTCAATTTTAATAATTCTGTTTGGGAGCTAGAGAGATGTCTCCGTCTTTAAGAGTGCATGCTGGTCTTACGAAGGACCTAAATTCACTTCTCAGCATCCAGGTTAGGAAGCTTACCCCTGCCTAACTCCAGCTTCAGAGGGATCCCACATCCTCTTCTGGTGCCTAAGGACACTGCATTCACATATACAGACCCACTCTTATACACATAGTTTAAAAATTAGTTTTTAAAATCTAAAGAAAGGCAATGTGGTTTTGTTATCATCAAAACACTAAAAACTCTGCTCAGTGATTTTTAAATTAATGAAATATTATATATATATATATATATCCAAAGTTGAATAATATATGCAAACAGATCTCAAAAATAGTATAAAGCACCCAGAACACTGTATAATTCCATGTTTGTATTTCTAAATAGTAGAAGACAAACTTTGGAGTCATTTTAGTAACTATTATTTTTTGTATCTCTGTCCATACTCAGCTTTCACCTCTGCTTGGGATCTCTCAGGCATGTATTATAAGATAGGACATCTTGGTTCAATTTATTCCATGGCATTTTAAAAAATGTCTTTAATATAGAAATTATGTTTCCTTTCTTCTTTTCAGGGGCTGCTTTCTTACCTCATCGTTGATAGGCACACTTGCACTAAGTCTTACAATACCTCTCTCCATCATAGCCGATATGTGCATGCAAAAGGTAAGCCAGGCTCTTCCTTTGACACTCTAGGAAGGTTACTACAGCAGACACAGGGACAGTTAAGGGTGTGTTTAATAGTACGGGAAGCAGGTATGGATAATACTTGATTCTTCTCCCTCTAAAAGGGACTCTACCACATGGAAACATAAACAGTAGGGGCTAAGGAGATGGCTCAGTCAGTAGAGTGACTCTACAAGTGTGAGGACTGGACCTTGATCCCCAGAATCCATGTAAAAAAAAAAAAGCCAGGAGTAGTGTTGTATGCTTGTAACCCCAGGGCTGGGGAGGTGGAGAAAGGAGGAATCCTGGGGCTCACTGTCACTGACCAGCCAGCCTAGCCCACAGGGGAAGTCCTAAGCCAGTAAATTACTTTCTTTCAAAAAACATCACCTAAGGAAAGACAGCCATCTTAGGTTTCTATAAGAGACACCATGACCACAACAACTCTTAGAAAGGCAAACATTTCACTGGGGTTTGAGAGGTTTAGTTTTGTCTTCATGTTGGCATGCAGGCAGACATAATGATGGAGAAGGAGCTGAGGGTTCTACATCTTGATACGCAGGCAGCAGGAACAACTGTGTCCCATACTGGCCGTAGCTTGATCATATGTAACCTCAAAGCCCACCACAAGTGACATATTTCCTCCAACAAGGCCACACCTCCTAATAGTACCACTCCCTATGGGCCAACTATTCAAACACAGGAGTCTGTGGGGGCCATACCTATTCAAACCACCACAACAGCCAAGGTTCTGGTCTCCATAGTCATGGGCATGCCATATGTACATACACCCATACCCATATGCACATGCATACACACTAAATAAATAAGTAAATTAATAAATAAATAACAAAATTCAGAAGAAACAGATAATCTTAATTTTGGTCTTCTAATATTTTCCCATTAGTTTCCAGGTTAAGGGGAGTGGCTTTGTTCAGGGCTTCTAGTTTTGAGTAGCTCTTCGTTCCCAGTGTCTTTGGTATAGGTCCATTGTACGCAGTAGGAGATTGCTCTGGCACACTGGTACGGGTGACTTGGCTTCTCAGGTCAGCACCAGTGCTTGCTTTAACGCTGTGCTAACACTGCTGTCAAGTGAACTCCAGGAGAATGCTCAGCTCTGTCACAGTTAGCCAAGGTGTCCCTGCCCTCTTATACGATGTCCTGGTCTGGCCATGGGAATTCTGATGATAAATTATGGTGCAGAAGTAACACTCTGAGGCATCTCTGACTTCAGCCTAGAGAAATGAGTTACAAATTTTTCTTTTTTTTTTTTTCTCTTGAGATAGGGTCTCACTGTATTACCCTGGCTGGTCTGGAACATACTACATTGATCAAGCTGGCCTTGAACTCACAGGGATCCACCTGCCTCTGCCTTCCAAGTGCTGGAATTAAAGGCGTGTGCTACCTCACCCTATGGAAAAAGTTTCTTTAGTGCTTCTAAGGGGGCAGAGGAGAGAGGTGTGCCTTTGCCTAAAGCTTCAGGAGGGAGACAGCCACTTACTCTGCATTTGGAATTTGAATATTTTAAGTCATAAGTAATCATAGTGTGCACATGTGTGTTGGCTTAATGCACTTTGAAAATGGAAATATTTGAAAGCTGCAGGTTTCTAGTGTGTTCTAGTAACCTTATTTTTAGTGCTATTTTTATTTAGGTCTTTGTGTACTTTATGGATAAAGGCAAAAAAATCTCAGTGATGTGTATATTTTTTATTTAAAATGGTTCTGTAGGGATAGGAGATGGCTCAGTGGTTAAGAGCACTTACTGCTCGTACAGAGGACTTGGGTTCGGTTCCTAACAGGCAGCTTACAACCACCTGTAACTCTAGCTGCAGGCAATCCAACACCCTCTTCTGGCCCCTGCCAGCACCTGTACACGTGTGGCACACATACACTCAGGCACACACATATACACATAAATAAATCTTTACAAAATAATTCTGTGCTGATATTTGTAGATTATTAGATATTCAGGTAATCATTCCAAAAAATGTTACATTTTATCAATACTTTGATAGCTAACTGTGGGCTTCTCAGTTTCTCTTAATGAGGACTCATTCCTGGGTGTTCTGTGGGTCACTGAACCCCTGTGTGCATGTACTGGGCAAATCAGGTTGGAGGATTATTTTGTTTTCTCTGTTAATGGTGGTGTTAATGGGCCAGTGTGTGCTTTCCAGCAGAGGGTGTTTTCCCTATGAAAACTCTCCTTTTTCCCTTTCTTTTCTGTGCATGTGTATGTTTGAATGAGTACATGTGTGCACATCTGTGTATGTGCATGCAGAGGACAGCATTGGGTGTTGTTCCTAAGGTGCTGTCCAGCTATTTTTGAGACTGTCTCTTCTTGGGCCCTAGGGCTTTCTGAGTAGACTAACTGGCCAGTGGGCTCGGAGATCCTTGTGACTTCACCTCCTAAGTGCTAGGATTTCAAGTGCACCACCTTTCCCAAGTTTTTTTTATTAGTGTTCCGGGGATCACCCAGAATATTTACTAGGATTCTGGGGATCAAATTGAATTCTTTATGCTTATGAAGTCAAGCACTTTATTGAACCATCTCTTTTTTCCTTTATTTTTCTTTGTAACTCTCAGAAGAGGACAAATGTTTTTTCCTCATTTAGCAAACAGGAATGACTATTTCCTTCTGTAAAACAGATCACCACTGTGTCCCTCATCAGCCTCAGTAGTCAGTGCAGGCTGCTTGGAAAATTGTTTTAGATACTTTAGTCAGATCTAGATACTAAAGGTAACTTCTAAACACAAAGGATGGACTTTTAAGCTTTATGACATTTCATTATCTTCAGTTTCTTGAGGACCTTGATTGGTGATAGATGAGAGGATCATAATGGTTGCCTCAGAGGGCTCTTCAGTGCTGAAGCCTGGCTTCTTGCCTGCTCCTGTTCACTTGGTCAGAAGTTAATTCTGAACTTTTTTCTCATTTGTGCGTGTGCGTGCGCATGGATTTGTGCCATAGTGTATGTGTGGCAGTCAGAGAAGAACCCCAGGAGTCAGTTCTCCTTCCACTGTATGGGTCCCAAGGATTAACTCATGTCTCCAGGCTTGGCTTCAGATGCCTTTACCTGCTGAGCTATCTCTCTGGACCTGATTCTGAGCATGTTTTCATCTGTTGATAGAGAAATAACCAGTTTTGAGTGTTATAATTTGAATTTGTGGGGCTGGAGGTTAAGAGCACTTGTTGCTCTTCTAGAGGATTTGAGTTCAAATTCCAGCATCCACGTCAGGGAGCTCACAGTTACCTACAACTCCAGCTGCAGAGAAACAAATGCCCTCTTCTGGCCCCTGCTGACACCAGCAGAGATATACATACACATGACTAAAATAAGTAAATAAATCTTCAAAATTATAAGTAATAGCCAGGTGGTGGCGCACGCCTTTAATCCCAGCACTCGGGAGGCAGAGGCAGGCGGATCTCTGTGAATTTGAGGCCAGCCTGGTCTATAAATCAAGTTCTAGGACAGCCAGGGCTGTTACACTGAGAAATCCTGTCTAAAAAAAAAAAAAAAAGGACTAAAATTATAAATAATTAGAATTCATTACAAATTATTCAGAAAGGCTTGCACAAGTTGTCTGTGAGGGTCTTACTTGGTTTTAACACTAAGAACTGTGATGTAACTGTTAACACAGCTATAACATAACGGTTATTTTCAAATCTGAAATTTTGAAGATAGTGTTAGAAATTGAGGAAGAAAAATACGATTGTGAGCAGGAGTGACCATTACAGAGGAAATGGGCACCATGGTGCTGGAGACAGAAACCCCATTTGTGGGCATCCCCACCTTGGGCACTGCACCTGCAAATACCGGCAGACTTTTATTGCTTTTCTTTTGCCCATTCCTTTAGAGCAGTAACTATTGCTACTAGTTACTTAGGCAAGTAGAATTGTAAAGTGAAGTCCTAAATGCTTTTATATAATAACACCTCATAACATATTATCAGTGTTTAGTCTGTCTTCTTGGTATTTTAATGTGTAGTAAAGGTAAAAATTGCCTTAATGATAATTTTGAGGTTTTATTGACTCTTTTGTTTTAGGTGCAGTTCTCTTGGTTATTTTTTGCAGGCGCTATCCCTGTGTTCTTTTCATTTTTTATTGTTACTCTCCTATGCCATTATAATAATTGGGATCCTGTGATGGTCGGAGTCAGAAGGATTTTTGCCTTTATATGCAGAAAAAATCGAATTCAGAGGTATGTTTTATCTCACAAAGATTGTTTTAAGCTTGTGGGTGTGCATTCATTCGTTCATTTGTGTCTGCATGCACCTACATGTATGTGCACATGCATGAGGAGAGACCAGAGGTCCATGTCCAATGTTTTCCCTAAACTCCACCTTAGTTTGTGAGTGTTTTGCTGGTGTTGGCTAGTTTGGGTAGCCTTACCAGTTTGACTAGGCTGGCCAGCGGCGAGCCCCAGGGACCCTCCTGTCTCCACCACTGGGATTACAGATGCTTCTGTCTTACCTGGCCATCTTACATGGGTTAGGGGTGATTGAATTTGTGTCTCCGTATGCTTGTGAGGCAAGCATTTTACTAACCAAGCCACCTCCCAGCCCTTGTTTGTGTTTTTGAAATATAGTCTTAGTAACCCTGCCTGGCCCTGAACTCCTGATCCTCTTGCCTCAGTCTTCTGAGCACTGGGATCACAGCATAGATTTTTAAAGAACGATGTCTGCAGGTGGGTGTGGCTGTGTTTTCCTGTAATCTCAGCAACTCAAGAAGGAGGGCCAGTAGGATTCTGAGATTGGGGCTAGCTTGGGCTGCAGAAGGAGACCCTGTCTCAACAGACAAAACAACAGCAATGGCTAAGTATACTGAGGATCACCACAGTGGCCTGGCTCTAGGGATTTTGACAGGAATTGTTGAAAGAATGGATTACATAATTTGTGTTGTATAAGGAAAAAGAGATGCGTGTGGATTCTTTGGATGATGAGATAATTTCTTCACTGCTAATGTTTAGGAAGCAAATGTTTTGGTTCACAGGTGGTCTGTAATTAATTTAAATATAGAAAACTTTGGTTTGGGTGCAGTTCATAATAGACTGTGTTAGCACTCTTACATTTTCTTTTCTAGGTTTCTTTTAAAGAGAGAAAGCTTTTTGTATTGCACTTCAAAACCATGAAGGAAATTGCTGGTTCTGCCACTAACTGTGTCTTGACCTCCCAGCTTCAGACAGGGTAGCAGGCTCTTTCTGAGGTTAAAAGCTCTCTTAACTGTTGCCTTCTCTTTAGAGTTCCAGAAGACAGTGAACAGTGTGAGAGCCTCATTCCTCTGCACAGCGTTTCTCAGGAGGATGGAGCTACTTAGCTGTCGTCTGTAGTCCAGGTGTGTATTCGAGCGAACACCATGAAACACAATGCTCTGTGGTGTTCTTAGTCCTCCGAATATTCAAATGTGGGGCTAGTCAGCCTGCCTCCCTCCCTCCACCCCTCCCTCCCTCCCTTCCATCTTTCCATTTGGAGACAAGATGTCTTTATGTAGCCCTGGCTGAGCTGGAGCTTGTTATGTGGACCAGACTAACCCAAACTCACAGAGATCCCCTGCCTCTTACTTCCAGAGTATTGGGATTAAAGGTGTGCAACACCACCACATCCTGCCCCTACAGGAGATTTTCTAGAATGAGTTGCTTGAGGTGGCTCAAAGTGCTCCAACCCCTGGAGTCAACCCACTTGGGTTCCAGATCTCCAGGTTCTTCCACAGCTGGCTGTGTGACACTTGGGAGCTCCTTGGCCTCTTTGAGCCTGTTTCCTTGTTTGGGAAGTGGTATTGTGCTAGAGCAATCTTACAGGTGCTGAGTTCAAAGTGTCACACTAGTACCTTCCTCTACTTAGATGGTCAGTGAGTTTTAACTCTCTCTCTCTCTCTCTCTCTCTCTCTCTCTCTCTCTCTCTCTGTGTGTGTGTCCATGTGCATGCATGTGTTCATGTATGGCCTCTGGCCAGAGGTTGGCATCTGTTCTCTCCCTTTATCACTCTCAATAGTCTCTCCCTGAACCTGGAATTCACTGATTCAGCTAGGCTGGCTGGCCAGCAAATCCCAGGAATCCTCCTGCTGCACCTCCCAGCACTGGATTCCAGGCATGTGCTGCCGTGCCTGGCTTTCCTGTGGGCTCTGGGGTCTGAGCTCAGGCCCTCATGCTCGAGCAGCTAACTCTTTCCCAGCTGAGTCATCTCAGCCTCTATTCCATTTTCCTTCATGTAAATCATTTCTTCTAATGATAAACTCTTACTGTAAACAAAGAAAAGGGCTGGAGAGATGGCGCAGCGGTTAAGAGCACTGGCTGTTCTTCCAGAGGTCCTGAGTTCAATTCCCAGCAACTACATGGTGGCTCCCAACCATCTGTAATGAGATCTGGTGCCCTCTTCTGGCATGCAGGCAACATGCAGACAGAACACTGTATACGTCATAAATAAATCTTTTAAAAAACAAAACAAAACAAAAAACAAAGAAAAACGAAAATATTTTAGAATGTATCACATCTCTTCTCCCTCCCCACCGTGTGCAAATGTGTGTGTGTGAACTTGAGTTTCCTTATAGAAACACGGGTGAGGGGTTATTTTTATAAGAGCATGAACAATCTGCCAGTGGCTGTAGCACTGAAGCAAACATCTCTCCTTTACTCAGCAGCCATGAACTTCCCATAGTTCCTTAGGAAGGGGTGGAGCCAAACGTTAACTGCCTGTCACCTCCAGTTGTGGCTGATTCTCTTGGATCTGCCGGTCTCTTCACAGACTATGCTCATGTCTCTGTTGCTTGTCTGTCCAGCTTTAGGCGTCTCCAGTTGACAAACATTTTTACTAAGATAGATGAGGATCTCTGCTCCCACACCACATGCTTGCCTCCTGATTCCATGTCATTCTGTCCTCTCCATCATCTGGTGGGGCATGGTGACACACGATGTAAACCCAGCATTTGGGAAGTAGAAGCAGGAAGAGATCAAGGTCATCTTCCACCACATAGTGAGTTTGAGGCCAGCCTGGGCTACAGGAAATCATGTCTCAAAAAACTAACCAAACAACCAAACAGAAAACAACAGAGCAAACAGCAGTTCCCCACCACTTCTGTATAGTTGCTACATAATTTGGATAGCTCTCCATTCTGTCAGGGAAGCCGGACTGCATAGCTGACCTTCTATTCGATATGTCCCGATTCCTGCTATCCGTTACTTCCTTACCCTTTCTTGGCTGTATTCTTCATGGCCACCCAAGAGCTGATTGCTGTTGTTTGTTCTCTTTGTTCATGTAGTTTATTTCTCCTGAGGAAAATGGCCTTTTATTGTCTGCTGTCTTTTAAGTGAGGCTTGTGGAACAGGTGTGCCATCTTTAAATTGAAAATAATAGGGCTGGAGAGATGGCTCAGTGCTAAGAGTGCTTGGAGCTCTTGCAGAGGAGCTGAGCTTGGTTCCTAACACACACACACACACACACACACACACACACACACACACCAGGCAGGCCACAACTGCCTCTAACTCTGGCTGAGGGATCCCATGAGCTTTCTGGCCTCAGGCACTGCATTCATGTGTACACACCCACAGACAGACACACAAATAGAATAAAATCTTTAGCTTACAAACAACTGTGAAGGTGGTATTTAGAGTGTCTTCATGCTATCGCATTGTTTATGGGTTATCTTTCTGTGGAGTGCTCGTCATCCCTCTCAGAGTCACATTCAACACCCCCTTCCCCACAAACCAGGCTGTGTTTCAGTGGTTGGAAAAGCCAGAGCCAGAGAAAGATGAGCTGGTGACGAGTAGAGAAGGTGGGACGCCATGAAGTAGCACTGACTGGAAGAGGCTGAGCAGAGGCTTTGTCACCATAGGGTAACAGTAGACTGTGCCAGGAATAAAACTAATGCTGGCACACAGACTTACGTAGTGCGGGCGGTGTCAGACCTGCTGGCACCATGGAACTTGTCCTAATTTTTCTAATGTTTATTTACTTGATGCATGTTTGTGTGTGCGTACATGTGCACACATCTCATGTGCACTGCCACAGCCTGTATGTGGAGGTCAGAGGCTAACTTGAGGGACTTGGATCTCCTTCCACATGTAGGTCCAAAAACTGAACTCAGGTCATCAGACTCAGTGGCAAGCACCTTTCCCCCTGAGCTATCTTGCTGTCCTTGTCCTGAATTCTTCTCAACTCAAGATCAAGTATCTAGTTACTAAATAGATGTATTGTGTATTTGTGTATGGGTATTTCAACACTTAGAAAATTTGCTTCTCAGACTTTCTCTGCTACAGAAAAGTAAAATGATGTAAATGATAAATAACCGTCGTCTTCTGTATCCTTTTGTTTTCAGCGTAATGGAACATTCTACGGCGAAGAGACAATCTGGCAAGTTCTTTGTACAAGTGTTTCAGTGCCTAGTCTGAACAATACCAGTTTCAGTTCTTTGAAACTCTAAATACATTCTCCTCATGTCTGCTTCCTTCATTTCCAAAATGAAGGATGTTCCATGTAGGTTGTGTGCAGTCCAGTTGCTCTAAAGGACCAACTTGCCTTATGTATCAGTTCAGTTTATGAAATCACTGGAACTAATCAAGGAAGAAAATCTTTCTGTGGATTTTTAAAAATGCTCATTCAGACTGAGTAAGACTCTTCCTAAGAAATCACCTGAGTACATGAGCATTCTGACAGGCAGACACTAACCTGCATTGTCTGCAGTGGGTGCAGATTATCTTTTTGAGTTTTGTAGATTGTAAGATAACCACACAGAAGAAATGCTAGTCAATGTAACAAGTATGTTTATGCAAAGCTGGCGGTGCTCTAGAGGACAAATATTTGAGGAAAGATCTGGTCCAAGTGCACTCACTGTGTGATCCCTCCCTGGTGTTCGGTGCCTTGTATCTTAAAAAATGTGACAAGCCAGCCGGGCGGTGGTGGCGCACGCCTTTAATCCCAGCACTTGGCAGGCAGAGGCAGGTGGATCTCTGTGAGTTTGAGGCCAGCCTGGTCTACAGAGTGAGTTTTAGGACAGGCTCCAAAGCTACACAGAGAAACCCTGTCTCAAAAAACCAAAAAAGAAAAAAAAAAAAAAAAAGAAAGAAAGAAAGAAAGAAAGAAAGAAAAAAGGTGACAAGCTGTAATAGTTTTAAAGGGGAAGAATTGGAAACTGGAAAATGGCATACTTCTACAGGCTGTGTGGCTATAAATTAGTTGAGAAAGCTCTGTTTAATTTAGAGTTTTAAAGGAATATTCTCTCTTCAATTAAGAAATTTTCATAATGGAATGGTTTAAATTGAAGTGATAAAGAATATTATTAGAATAAAATGTTTGTATATGTATTTGTCTATTAAAGATGTATCAAGTAATTTTGTATTCTTTCCACATATAAATTACTCTAAAACTGGGTGCTGCTTCCTTAAACAATCTTACTTTCCTAAGTAAAAATGTAAATGGTTAAAATAAAAAAGAAAGGCAAGGAGATACTTTGGTGAAAGATGACATTTGATTCTTTTGTCTATCAATATTAAGTCATGGGGCTGGGAGTTCATCTCAGTTGGTAGAGTGCTTGGTTGGCTCATATGAAGCCCTAGGTTCCATGCCTAGCCTGCATAAACCAAGTGAAGTGGTATACACCTGTAATCCCAGCACTCAGGAAGTGGAGGCAAGAGGATCAGGAGTTCAGAGTCATGCATGGCTACCTAGTGAATTTAAGGCCAGCCTTGGATAGTGAGACCTATCTCAAAGTACATATAAAATACTCCTAATTGTGACTCCTAAATTGAGGTCTTAGGCATACTCACAGTATGTGTGCTTTTGGAATTGCTTTCTGTCGGTGAGCTCATGTCTGAGGACTCTGCATTCTGGGTAGTCAGAATCCAATCCTGTTTCAAGGTAAGTAAGAACCATTCTCCAAATCGCTTAATGAATCTCATTTTTAAAAATTCCCTTTACAGTGTTCCACTTTATCCTGTTCACATTCTTAAAATTGGTCTGGGGTTAACCTGAATCTAAAATGAAGGTTAGCTATCTTTCTGCTTAGTCCTGAGTCCTCGGAATTATATTAATTTAAATAGCAGACAGCTGTGTTTTTCACTTAGGGCCACTGTTGTTAGTTATTATTATTTTCTTCACTCTTTTGGCTCTTTTGGGGGCCTGCCACCCAAATCCCAAATAAATCACACTTGGAGGTTTATTCTTAATTATAAATGCCTGGCCTTAGCTTGTCTTTTTTCTAGCCAGCTTTTCTTAAATTATCCTATCTACCTTTTGCCTCTGGGCTTTTTCCTTTTCTTACTTCTGTAATCTTACTTTCACTCTTACTCCATGGCTGGCTGAGTGGCTGGGTGGCTGGCCCCTAGCATCCTCCTCCTCTTGTTCTCTTGCTCTTCTTTCTCTCTCAGATTTCTCCTTCTATTTATTCTCTCTCCTGCCAGCCTGTCTATACTTTCTCCTGTCTTGGCTGTTCAACTCTATTAGACCCTCAGGTGTTTTAGACAGTCAAAGTATCACAGCTTCACAGAGTTAAAAGAATGCAACCCATCTTTGCATCATTAAAGCAAATGTTCCACAGCATAAACAAATGTAACACATCTTAAAATAATATTCTACAACAGGCCAGAAGTAATTCTTAATGCTAAAACCAATGCTGGTTGGCAGGGTAAAAGACACACAAATTATAGGGAGATGTCTCAGTCAGTAAAGTGCTTGCCTTGTCAAGCATGTGGGTCTGGGTGAGATCTCCAGAACTGATGTAAAAATAGCCAGATGTGGTGGTGATGGAGAAGGAGAACCCCTGGGGCTTGCTGGCCCACTTGGTAAGGTCCAAGTCAGTGGAAGACCCTGCCTCAAAAAACAAGTCGTGGGGCCAGAGAGATGACTCAGCTTGCTGCAGCAGCTTGATGACCTGACTTGGATGAAGAACCCATGTAAAACAGTCAGTTGTGATATGCCCCTCTAATCCCTGCACTCCTGTGGTGATGTGGGAGGGGAAGACACAAGAGTTGCCACAAGCTGGCTGGCCAACCAGTGTAAGATATGATTGCATGCAGAAATGGGAGAAACTGCTAACAAGGTGGGAACTACACACAACTTCTGAGGGTTGTTCCCTGGTCACCACACACACAAACACACAATAACATTTATAAAAATCAAGGTAGGCAGTACCTGAGGAATGGCAATTGATAATGACCTACACACATTCTTCACATGTGCACACACACCCTTACTGCAGACACGAACACATGCATGTGCATGTACAAACACAATTGGATTTCTGAGGAACTTTTAGAAATAACTTACTGAAGTATTATGTTGTCTTAGGTTTGGAGAAATAGCTGAGAGTCCTACGTCGTGCAGGAAACAGGAAGTCACCTGTCACCCTGGGCTGTATCCTGAGCATGGAAAACTTTGGCCCACCCTTACCGTGACACTTCCTCCAACAAGGCCACACCTACTCCAACAAAGCCACACCTCCTAATAGTGCCACTCCCTGTGAGATTATGGGGGCCAATTACATTCAAACCACCACACATGTCAATTACTCAAAGACTAATTCTGGCTGTTTATTATCCATATCTAGTTTTCTGGATTTGCTGACAGAGTTTACAAAGACCTCCAGCAATTTCCAGGGTGAAATAATTGAGTTCATGGAGGTAAAACTCAAGTTTCAGATAACTGTCTAGATACAATGGGCAGAACGGGTGGGTTCAGTGTATTTTGGTTGCTCTGCGTGCATGTCTCACAGATGATCATTGCCACTTGGATTCAGGAACTGATGAGTAAGCCTCAGTTAACCTGAGTGATGGATCTCCAGCAGGTCCCTGGAGGAAGCACCATTGGAATAGTGAACGTTAGGGTGAATTACCACCACTGTACTCTCCTACCTGCCATCTGTCCCCTCAAGTTTTATTTTTCTGGGTGATTTATTATTTTTTAAATTAATTCATTCTTTGATCATTTTATACATGTATATGATATTTTCTGGTACCCCCATTCTCCACTCTTTTACCCTGCTACTCCCACAAACACCTTCCCGCCCCATACCTCCACCAAGACCTCATCTCACTGTCATGTTTTGGTTTTGCTTTTGCTTTGTGAGCCACTGTGACACTGTCTACTGATTCACACATAACTTACCAGGGGCTCCGTCACTAATGACAATGACCTTCTTTCCCCCAGCAGCCCTCCCCTATTATTATCTCCCCTGGTGGAGTAGGGTCCTGGGAGCCCCTACCCCATCTGAGACAACAGTAGGATCTTCTCAGTAGGGTCTAGTCCCCAGCCAAAGGCTACTAAACAGCTTTGTAAGCAAGTGGATGTGGTGGACACAGCCTCAAATGCAACTAGAGTAGTTGGTTTTCCCCTTAATGGTCATGGCATTATTACTCCAGTGGGCATATTGCTTTGCAGGTCTGTTTGTAGCAATAGGGTCCACAGTGCAGCAAGCCTGTTGATGACTTTTCTCCCTCAGAGCTTGCATAGCACGTCTAATACTATGAAAGGTTGACAGCAGGGAGGAAACTCAGCTCAGTCTCAACAGGATTTCTCCCAAAGCATGTCAAGTTTTCAGCAGTAGATCTTCACATGTCCTTCAGGTGGTAGGCACATTGCCCATGATGAACTTTTCAGCATACATCTCGCCGAACTCTGACATTATTAGACGGTGGCCAAAGCAATGTCCCTGGTTCAGCCTCAGCCCACCCAGGTCACCCAGCAGCCACTTCTACTGGCTCCTGTATGGGTGGCAATACCTCCTTCCACCCAGGGCTCCTATAAAGGCCCCACATTCGGGTAGGCCATTTCCATAGGTTCCAGGTCCTCTGGGGCGTCAGGCCAACAGTGTGCGACAGAACCCACACCTTCCTGGGCTTAGTTCTGCTGTGGCCTGCCCAAAGGTTGACAAGAAGTGTTCATGGCTCCAGTCCTGGTGGCCCATAACCTCTGGACTAATATGCATCACCTGCAGTCTCAATAGAGGTCAGGATGTCTGAAGACCCTGCTCTTTCCTGCTCCAGCTGGAAGCCCATTTTTCTTATTACATGGATATGTATATATCTGTGTGTGGATATATGCACATGAGTGCAGTGCCCTTGGTCAAGAAGAGAGTGTTGAATCCCCTGGAGCTGGAGTTATGGGTGGTTGTGAGTCACCCAATGTGGGTGTTGAGAAATGAACTTGGGTTCTCGGTAGGAGCAGTATATGCTCTTATACACTGAGCCGTCATCTCTCCAGCCCCTATCTAGGTAATTCTTATATTTAAGTGCTGTAGCCATTGGAGACTGAGCAACTGTCTACACTGCAGCCGCCTCCTTTAGTCCGTCCTCCTCCTCCTCCCCACCCCCTTCTTCAGAGCTTCCTTCCTCTTCTTTGGTCTCCTCCTTCTCCCCCCCTCCTCCATCTCCTTCTTCTTGTTCTTTTTGTTGTTTTGAGATGGTACCCTTACTCCCAGGGTAGCCCCAGACCCACTATCTAGTTAATTCTCTCCTTAGAACTCCTAATCCTTCTGCCTAAACTTCTGAAGTGCTGGAATTACAGATGTATGCCTCTCCTCCATGATTTGTATTTTAGGGTTTATCTCAAAAAGTAAATTGCTGAAAGTTGGGTACCGTAGTCTCTACCACCTACTAAGGAGACAGAAGTAGGAGGAACCTTTGAACCCTAGAGTTTAGAACTAATATAATGTAGCAAGACTCTAATCTCAAAAATTAATTATAAATAAACAAGTATCCTAGTTTGCTATTATGATGCCGTGATAAAGCATTCTCTTTTTTTATTAATTATTTCATTGATTTTACATACCAACCACAGTTTCCCCTCCCGTTCTCTCTCCGCTCCCCCCATCCACCCCACTCCCTATTCACTCCTCCTCTGTCTCCATTCAGAAAAGGGCAGGCCTCGCCTCCCATGGGTGTGAACACAGCATGGCACATCAAGTTGCAGCAGGACCAAGCTCCTCCCCCTGTATCAAAGCTGGGCAAGGTAATCCAGCATGGGGAACAGGTTCCCAAAAGCCGGCTAAGTGCCAGGGACAGGCCCTGATCTCACTGCTAAGAGCCTTGCAAAGAGACTAAGCTACACAACTCTGACACACATGTAGAGGGCCTAGGTCAGTCCCAGGCATGCTCCCTAACTGTAGGTTCAGAGTTGGTGAGCTCCCACGAGCTCAGGTCAGAGCCGTCCCAGTGGGTTCCCCTGTCCTGACCTTGACCCCGCTGGCTCCTATAATCCCTCCTCCCTTTGTTCAGCAGGACTCGTGGCCCAGTGCTTGGCTGTGGGTCTCTGCATCTGCTTCCATCAGTTACTGGATGAATGCTCTCTGATGACAGGATAGTCATCAGTCTCATACAGGAGAAGGCCAGTTCAGGCCTAGATTGATGATGTGAGGGGTCTGGTTAGACCGGGTGAGGGAGGCAGGTTGGGGGTGGGATGGAGGTGGAGAGTAATTAAAGAGACATCTTGATGGGGGTGGCATTTCAGGATTAGGGAGAAACCTGGTGTCAGGGAAACTCCCAGGAATCCACAAAGATGACCCTAGCTAAGACTCCTAGTCTGGTTATTACAGTGTCTCAAATTATGGCCCCAATGGAGGCAGTATGTTTAGGTTTTGGGTTGTTTTGTTTTGTTTGTTTGTTTGTTTGTTTTTGTATATGTATGAGTGTGTACACATGTGTGCAGCTGCACATGTGTGCAGATGGAAGCCAGAATTCACAGTAGATGTCACAATCTACCTAGGTTTTTTTTTTTTTTTTTTTTGGTTTTTCGAGACAGGGCTTCTCTGTGTAGCTTTGCGCCTTTCCTGGAACTCACTTGGTAGCCCAGGCTGGCCTCGAACTCACAGAGATACGCCTGCCTCTGCCTCCCGAGTGCTGGGATTAAAGGCGTGCGCCACCACTGCCCGGCTCTACCTAGTTTTTTGCCATTTTTATTTATTCATTTTCTTTCTGTGTATGTGCATGTCACGGCACTCCCGGGGAGGCCAGAGGACAACCTGTGGGAGTGTGTGCTCCCCTGCCACAGATCCCAGACATTATACTCAGGTTGTCAGACTTGGTGTCAAGGGCCTCCATGGGCTGAGCCGCGCTCCAGCCTCCACCATATTTTTTGAAACAAAAGTCTCTCACCGAACCTGGAGCTGACAGATTCCAGTCGGCTAAGCGGGCTGGCCAGCGAGCCCCGGAGTTCTCCCAGTCTCTGCCTCCCAAACACTAAGCTTGCAGACATAAACCGCTGTGCCCAGCCTTTTGTGGGTGCAAGGGATCTGAACTGGGGTCCTCATGCTTACATGAGAGACACTTTATTGATTGTGTATTGTCTGGACAAGTTCCTGGTTGATGACCATCAGAACCCCAAGGACAACAAGATGGAAATGAGACAGTGTCAGGAAAGCGTGGATAAATGTGTCTAGCAACTTGGAGGGTCATTCAGTATGTGTCAGGCATCTATGCATCGCCTTTAAGTAAATTTCAAAGTTTTTATTGAGATGCTGGCTTCTGTCAGGCTGGTGTAATTAATTCTTCACATTAAACTGGGTTTTGCCTGGCAGCTGATGGATAGGACTCATTGTCTCAGGAGAAGTGAGCTCACAAGGTTAAGTGAGAATGTTCTCAGAGGTGTCCGGCCTTGTCTCAGGAAGAATGCTAATGTCCACTTTGATATCAATCATGGAAGACCAACTTGGGGTTGGGACTTTCTAGAAGCCACTTTTCTCATCAGATCTATAGCACCCATCCTCGGCATGCCTGCAGAATGAATAAAACCTCCCTAAAGGACACAGGAGCTAATTAGGAAACAATATTCTCTATAATCTTACTAACATGAATTAAATGCCATTGACGCTCTAAGCGTTATTGGTTGCTGTCCTTTCTTCCTACTATCCTTTTGAAATAGGCTTTGTGAGTGGGTAATATTTCCAGAATTTGAAGACATAAGAGATAAATCTTATCTGACATTTGTGGACTTAACTTATACCATGAACTATTGTACAGTATTGTATGCCGGGTTTTTAATGGTGTTGTAGCATATGTGACCTGGTCAGTTTATAGGATTTGAAGTTAGAGCTCATATATTCAACTGTATCCATAGTTGTCTTGGTATCCTCAGAATTCCATCTAGGTGATGAAGGCCCATTTCCTCTCTGTCTCTCACTTTTGTTGTGTTTGTGTATGTGAGTACAGGTTTGCACATGCCATGGTGTGCATGTGGAAACGAGAGGACAACCTTGGGTGTCAGTCTGTCCCTCACACCTTGTTTGAGACAGGGTCTCCATTGCTCACCACTGTGTATACCACAAAAGCTGGCCCATGGCCACCCATGTCCAAGGTCCATTTATGAATAGACTTGAAAGTTTTTGATTCCATATTCCTTTTTAATAGCATCAGCTTTATCATCTTGTGCAGGAATTAATAACATCATGCTTCACAACACTACTGTATAGACATGGGGGAAAATGTCCTTTAAATCTCAAGTGTGTTTAAGAGTTCATTAAAAATTCAAAGCAAATAATGACCATGGAACTTTTCTGTTATTTTAATTGGAAGCTTCTGTTTTGCTGGTGGAGATAAAGATTGCCTAATGATTGGAATAATTTTACCAAAATTCTAAGTTGCTTCTCTTGTTTCCATTCTGATTTTTTTATTTATTTATTATCTAAAAACTTGTGGCTTGCATACCTAAGTTAAGCACCACTTCAACACTACTACATTTAAAAGCAATGCTTAAAATGTTCCTTTGTTCAAAAGACATTTGGTATTAGACTCAGATGCTGACACCATTGGCGGGCGCCTGTGTGTGTGTGTGTGTGTATGTGTGTGTGTGTGTATGCACGACAACTTTGCAGAGTCTGTTCTTGCCTTCCACCGTGTTGAAACTCTGCTGTGCTGCACACTCCACACTAGCTGGCCGGAAGCTTCTTGGCTAGTCTATGTCTCTTCCTATCTTGCCATAGGAGTGCTGAGGTTATAGATGTGTGCTGCCACCTCCAGATCTGAACGTGGTTCCAGGGACTGAGCTCAGGACACCGGGTTTGCAGAGCTAGCACTTTTACCCAATGAGCCACATTCCCAGATCCCTTGGTATGTATCTAAGGAGGAAAGACTACGTGTGAAGATTAACTAGTTCTCTCTGGGTGGACATATTTACCAGCACGTCAGCAGGAAATAATAGTGTCTGCAAAGACAGCATTTAACTGATGTGACCTAAATGTGATTGTAGTTTTGAGTCAGGAATTTAGGACAAAGGCATTTCCTTCATGCATCTTAAAAGATTACATTTATTTACTTACGTATTAATGGGGGGTGGTGTACACAGGCCAGAGCACACACTGCCACAGCACACATGAGGGGACCAGAGGGCAATTTGTGGGAGCTGTTTCTCTCCTTCTACCTTGTGGGTCAGGGGATGAGTTCTGGTGGCCAGGCTTCAGGACAAGCACCTTTAGTGCCAGCCTCCTTCACGAGCGTTTATGCGTAGACAAGTAAAACTTCCACACTGAACTCTTCACCAGTTTTTAAATTGTGAGTTTTCCTTTTTAGTTTCATTACATGTGTGGTTTCTTTCTGACAGTCAAGCTGCTTTTATTAACTTGTGCTTAGAGCCTTGCAACCTGAATGCTAAGCGTTTGTTATTTCTCTACTGGCTTTTCCTGTAACTAGTCATCCTCACTCCCCACCCTCTGGGACAGAGTTTCTCTGTGTGGCCCTGGCGGTCCTGGACTCTGTAGATCATCTGTAGATCAGGCTGGCCCGATATCTATCTGCCTCTGCCTCTTGAGTGCTGGGACTAAAGGCATATGTCACTCTTGCTTTGCTCCTGTAATTAGATTGTTTTTTTTCTTTTTTTGTTTTTTTTTTCAAGACAGGGTTTCTCTGTAGCTTTGGAGCCTGTCCTGGAACTCACTTTGTAGACCAGGCTGGCCTCAAACTCACAGAGATCCGCCTGCCTCTGCCTGCCAAGTGCTGGGATTAAAGGCGTGCGCCACCACTGCCCGGCTCCTGAAACTAGTTTTAATGATGAGAAGTAACAATGGGTTAGTTCTGAGTAGGTTCAGTGATTTTGGTTGGTCCTTACAAGGCAGGCAGAAAATTTGTGTTCCAAGATAATGAATTCTGTGTGTGTGTGTGTGTGTGTGTGAGAGAGAGAGAGAGAGAGAGAGAGAGAGAGAGAAGAGAGAGAGAGAGAGAGGTATGTGGTGTATATGTGGGTGGGTGCTTTGTACACACACACACACACACACACACACACACACACACGGAGCATAGAGGAGGATATTGGATGTCTTTTAAAATTTTTACTTTCCTTTGACAATTTTATACACACATATATTTTATTATAGCCATCCCCTATTCCCCTCGACCTCCTTCTGGAACATTCTCTTCCCAACACACCCCTGTTCTATTTTCATGTCTTTTCTTTCTTTGTTCTTTTTTGTAAATAACCCACTGAGTTCAATTAGAGTTGCTGGCATGAGCCTGGGTGGGGGTTATTTATGGGAGCAGGGGCAGCTTACCAGTGGCTACACCACAGAAGAAAGGAACACCTGCCCCCATCAATCACCACAGCTCTTC
Source organism: Peromyscus aztecus (assembly GCA_902168405.1). Classification (NCBI taxonomy): domain Eukaryota; kingdom Metazoa; phylum Chordata; class Mammalia; order Rodentia; family Cricetidae; genus Peromyscus; species Peromyscus aztecus. The sequence continues at coordinate 1,172 of CABHPQ010167209.1, read as the reverse complement.
AGTTAGAGGGGAGATCTACCTACCTCTGCCTCCTGAGTGCTGGCATTAAAGGCGTGTGCCACCACCACCCAGCACCCAAAGTTATTTCTGCTCATGGTTGTGGGGTCTTGCCCCACTGGGAACTTAGGTCATCTCTGAAGAGGTGGCCTGGAACTGAGGAAAGGTAAGTATGCCCATTTCCCAGCCTTCCTCTTACCCAGAGACAATCAGACACAGCAGGGAGTCAAGTCAAGGAAGAACTCGTTTATTGTTAGGCAGTAAGCCTCTTTTATAGCAAAAACTTCAGAACCCTAGGAGGGGGTGGAAGGAACTGACCAATCGTTTTAAAGGTCACCCTACACTGGTTTCTTTGTTTAAGAGCTGTTTATGCACTGACATGTCTCCTGATCTTTGTATCTAATCCCAGTGTAAACAACTTGGGCTAACTTCCTCTGGCACCATTTGTCTCTAATCTCAGCATAAACAACTTGGGCTCCATCTGTCTAACTTCCTCTAGGCACCATCTCTGTAGCTCATGCCGTCCTTTATGCCCCACACATGGTGTTTGTCATAGCAACAGAAATGCTAACTGAGACAGAATGGTGGGCAAATCGTTGATTGGAGTTTGGAGACATACAAGACTTAAATGAATAATTTGAGTCCACGCAGAGAGTCTCCTTCATCTACTGACTGCTAGGGATACCCAGGATGCTGGGGTTTGAACCCAGGGTCTTGTGCATGCTAGGCAAGTGCTCTGCCACTGAGCTATATCCCTAGCCAGTGCTGGGTATCTGTAGGAAGATCACCAGTGAATAGCGTGCGAGAGTATTTCTTCAATAGCATCTGAAATACTGCCTTTTGAGCTGGAAAGATGGTTTCTCTATTAGGAATACTTGCTTTGTAAATCACGAGGACCAGAGTTCAGATCCCAGCACCCACAAAATACACTGGAAGCATGGCCAATGTCTGTTACCTCAGCTTCAAGGAGGGTGGAGGCAGGAGGATCACTAGGACTTGCTGGTGTCCACCTTAGCCAAGATGCAAGCCCCAGGCTCAAGGAGGAGTAGGTAGAGAGTGATGGAAGGGGTCACAGGATGCCCTTCTCTGGTCTCTGTGTGCATGCATAGGTGTGGTGTACCCACCCTCATACACAAATACACACATATTCACACACACACACACACACACACACA
>CABHPQ010167208.1:548-47962 GCA_902168405.1 Peromyscus aztecus | reverse complement strand
GGTAATAGCTCTGACCCCCAGGCAATTTTATTTATTAACATACAAATAACATTTTGGTACAAAAGAAAATATCACCATAGAGCAGCCTAGAAAACATGGTGTAGTCGTATTTGCTCCGTCCATGACCTTGGCTATAGGGCTCTAAGGAGATGGTGCTTGTACATGACCTCTTCAAAGGTCAGGGAGAAGGGTCATGAGCCCTTCCTCCCTGCTGCCTGCTTCCTGGTCTGCTCGAACTGCCAGGTGGATTGGCTCCCGGTCAGCTCAGATGACAACTTCAGCTGTCTACTCTGTTCTGTATTCATGAGTGTATTTCCTCAAATGATATCTTAATAAATCCCTGTTACCCATTAAATAGACTCACATGGATTGATCTTAACAACATGGCATGGGAAAGGAATGAGAGACACTTTACAGCAATCTTTAACAGAGCTTTCCAGGATAGGAAGTCATTTTAATGACCCTAAGTGACTTCAAAGCTCTCATAAAAACAAACAGTCTTGCAAACAGATACTATCAAGCTATATCTTCGGGTTGTTTCCAACAGTTATGACAGATATGTGTTGTATAAGGCTGTTTTCTAATCTATTGGCTGCTTCAGCAAAAGATTGCCACAACATAGGTGCTGGATAGTTTGGTGTTAATTTGACACAAGCTAGAGTTATCTGAAAAGAGGGAACCTCAGCTGAGAGAAATGTCTCCCTAAGATCTGGCTGTCCGGCATTTTCTGAATTTAGTAATTGATGGTGTTTTGGCGCGGCAATAGAACGGGGAACTCTAAGTTTTAGCTCTTGCTCTACTGGATAAAGCAGTTTTGTTCTCTAGGGAAGACACAGGGAAGTTATTTATATATATGTGTGTGTGTGTGTGTGTGTGTGTGTGTGTGTGTGTATTCATAGGTAATATTGTACATTATAAGGTGATGAAGACTGTTGTGTAATAAATAGGGCAGTAACAAGAGCCAGACATGAAAGGACTGGTTTGAAATAGACGCACATAAATTAGAAGGAATGATCAAAGTGACTATCTGGCTGAGACAGGGCACTTTGGAAGACAGTGTTCTAGGCAGAAGGAAGAGCCAGTGCAAATGTCTTGAGGTGGGAGTGTACCTGGCACTAGGGGGTAACAAGTAGGAGGCTAGGAGAGATGCAGCCGAGTGCATCTTGGAGAGTAGCTAAAGTCAGAAAGGTAATGGACAGTTAGATCCTGGAGGGACTTAAAAACTATATGGAAAGGTCTGCTTTTCTAAGTAGAGGGCTCTAGATTATGGAGTGGTATAATTGTTGTGCCTGCATCGAGAGACCCCCAAGCAAGATCACCATAGAGCTGATATCCAATGCAAAACACACAGGGGTTTATTGATGACAAGCAAGCCTGGCTTGGTCCGTGTCCAACACTCCAGGTGGAGGAGGACGGCCTTGAGCCCTCAGAGTGAGGGGTTTTTAAAGGGAAAACCCGCAGGCAGGGTGGTACAAGCCTTTGTGTCACAGGTTTGGGCGATAGTGTATAACTTTTGAATTTACTGATTGGGGGTTACAGTTATCATTTTGGGGCAGGCCTGTAAAAGTCCCAGGCTCTGTCCTTGAGCTGCCGTGGAGGCTGGCTGGCCTAGCCCATACTGACTATGGGGGCTGACTCAGTGTCCCAGGCTCTGTCCTTGACTCATGAACGTAGCTCTAAGTTGGTGAGGGGTCCCAACCAGTAAACAACTGACTGAACCTTAAGCAGTCAGAGTATATGCAGAAAGGGAGCTACTGCAAGGACTATGTCTTTTGTTCATGGCCCTCCCAGAGACTGCTTGCTCAAATCTCAGGGAACTGAAATTGAGGCCTGATCTCTGAGAGAAGACTGAGTAGCCTGTTAAGGCATTTGCTTGGTCCTTTCATAATCAGATTTTACTTTCTAGAAGACCACTCTAATTCCTCTGCTGAGACTTGCCTTGAGGGCTAAAATTATGTTTTAAGTTTAAATGACTGTGCTTAAGAGATCTATAAAACAAAAATGCCTCTAACCTGTAAGCCCCACTTATCCAAGGACAGATACTTCCTGGAATGCTGGGGACTGTTGTTCACGTAAGACAGCAAGCCACGTGTTTTCACTTCTGCAAACAAGGTTGGTTGCCGTAACTGCACAGGATGTGCTTGATCACATATAGGTGAGAGGTATGTAAGCAGAATGTATGTTTGCCCCCCAACCCCACTCCATTGGACAAAGGTGGGAAGTATGTAGCCTTGAGGGTTTTGCCTTTATAAGCACAAGACTAATGTGATTCATGGTCATTCTCTGGTAATCTCAGGTATGGACCTGTCCAGTGTCCATCGTCCTGGCTAGCATTTAATAAAGCTTGTTTCAAATTTGACTCAAAAATTGTGGTAGTGGTCTTATTCTCATCCAGTGGGATTAACATAGCCTGTAGGAGAATAAGCAAAAGAGCACCAAAGAGAGTTGGGAAGTAGTTACCAAAAACTAGGCAGACCAGATGTGCTCATAAAAACTAAGTAGACTGGTGTCAATAGAGATACAGATAAGTAATCAGAAAGATGGAGGATTCCTACAAGAAAAAGGATGCTTCATAAATTGTATATGTTATGTGAAAGGGCAAGGGGAATTGAGGATGACTTGAAGCCTTGGGAGTTGTAATCAGAAGATGAGGCTATCATACTTAGTATGACAAAGGACCCTGTGTGTAGCACAAAGTTCTAATAGGCCTTTAAGTAAAAAAAAAAAACAAAAACAAACCCAGGGCCAAATATTGGGATAAGTACTGAGAGATCAGAGAGACAAAGGAACAAGCCACAGCCACCACCTCTTACCTCATCAATTCAGCCTGAAAAAGCTCTAGCTGAAAGGGATACTTCTGCCAAAAAGCCTTTAGTTCCTGTCTCCTCACGCCTTATACCTTTCTCATCCCAGCCATCACTTCCTGGGATTAAAGGCCTGTGTGCTTCCCAGTACTGGGATTGAAGGTGTGTGCCACCACTGCCTGGCCCCTATGTTTAATCTAGTGGCTTGTTCTGTTCTCTGATCTTCAGGCTAATTTTATTAGGGTACGCAATGTATCACCATACCTGTGGCCTGAGAAGTTACAAGGGAGAGTTAAGAATTTAGTTCTATGCCATTAAACTGGAGATGCTTGTAAGATATCAAGATGATGGTGTCATGCAGGCAGTTGGATAAACAAGGCTCAGGTTCATGGGCAATGTTCTAACTGGAGACATTAATTTCAGAGTTGTAGGTATACAGACAATATGTACATTTTTAGGAATTGACTGGCCCACAAAGGGAATGAGTATGAGACCCAAAGTCTTAGTCCTTGTACTTAAACACTAAAAGGACAATGTGATGAGCAACAAGGGTGAAGTAGGATGCTGATTAGTCAGTCATCTTTTCTGACCAGAGTGATGGCCACACGAATGTGTTCACTTTTTGATAACTTATTGAGCCAGAACACCTTCTTTGCTCTCTATATATTATTCTCCAATAAAATTTTATCCCTCTTTTCTATTCTTTTGCTTTTTCTATTCCTCAGTTTTCTCTCTGGAATCATAGAGAAATAACTTCCTCAAAGAATTTTAAGATGTCTAGTTTCTTTTCTTCCATTCTGATTGACTCTTCCTTTCAAAAACATGGCTAACCTCAGAATTAAGGCATACTAATTTTTTCAATTTAAACTTTAAAAAAAATTCTATCTGTGGTGTTTTACTTGCATGTGTCTGTGCACATGTGGCTCATGCCCAAGAAAGTTGGAAGAGGGCATCAGATAAGCCAGGAATAGAGTTACAGATGGTTGTGAGCCACAATGTGGGTGTTGGGAATTGAACCCAGGTCCTCTGAAAGAATAGCAAGTACAGTCATTGAACAATCTCTCTAGTTCCAAATATTGAATTTAAAAAAAAAAAAAGATTATCTGAGAAGCCATTATCTCACTATTTAAACTGGCATGGAATTCAGTCTCATTGTTATTAATGGAGGTGGACAAGGAGTGTTGTTTCTCACTCTTTATCCAGACTCATGTTCCCCATCTCCTGAAGAGCAAAGGAGTCTTTCTTCAAGGCTTGGAAGCCATGGGACTCAGAGTAGACAGAATTCCCATTCAAAGCCTCGGTCATTGTGTAGAAGCACAGATTGCTACATACTAGCTGTGGGTAACTGTCTGTGATGGTTAAATTTGGTTGTCAACTGATTGGATCTGGATTCAACTAAGAGACAAGTCTCTTGGCACACCTGTGAGAGATTTTCTTTCTTTCTTTTCTTTTTTTGTTTGTTTTTGTTTTTCGAGACAGGGTTTCTCCGTATAGCTTTGCGCCTTTCCTGGAACTCACTTTGGAGACCAGGCTGGCCTCGAACTCACAAAGATCCGCCTGCCTCTGCCTCCCGAGGTCTGGAATTAAAGGCGTACACCACCACCGCCTGGCTGAGATTTTCTTCATTAGGTTATCTGAAATAGAGGCCCTACCCTAAGCATGGGCAGCACTCCCCTGGAGGCCCAGTGTAGTTTCATCAGAGCCTCTGAGGGTTTTGGGTTAGTCTGGCTTCCTGAGGCCAAGACCTAAGAAGGTGCTGTGGAATAATCCTCTTGTACACTGTAAAGATTTGTCACTCGAATTGGTTTAATAAAATGCTGACTGGCCAGTAGCCAGGCAGGAAGTATAGGTAGGGTGGCCAAACTGAGAATGCTGGGAGAGAAAAGGGTGGAGTCAAGGAGTCGCAGCCAGATGCAAGGGAAACAAGAAGAGAATGCCATTTTGAGAAAAGGTACTAAGTCACGTGGCTAAACATTGATAAGAATTATGGCTTAATTTAAGTGTAAAGAACTAGTTAGTAATAAACCTGAGCTACCGACTGATCATTTAGAAATAATATTAAGCCTCTGAGTCAATTATTATTTGGGAACAGGCAGACAGGAGAGAAACTCCTGCCTACAAGAAGGTCCAAAGGGAAAGCCTTTGCTTTTTGCCGGTTTTACTTCCCATCTTGATGCCACCACTGCAATCCTCGGCTGACATTTGAAACCAGATTTTTTGGCCAACATAGATTGAAAACCAGTGGCTTGCTCTTCAGGAATCTTCTGGGCCTTCAGCACCACATTGAGACTGCTGAGGCATCCATCCTCTTGGTTGGAACAGCTCCTGAGTTCTCATCCTATCTACTGTGAAGAAAGCCATTGTTGTACTACCCAGACCATGTCATGTAAGCCTACCTAAAATACCTTTCAATTATGTTCATTCTATTGGTTCTGTTCCTCTAGAACATATTAAGAAAGCAACAACACATGGGCTGAGAAGATGGCTCAGAGGTTAAGAGCACTTGCTGTTCTTGTAGAGGAGCTGGGTTCAGTTCCTAGCCCCCATCTGAAGGCTCACAATGTTATCTTTTAACTCCAGTTCCAGGGGATCCAACACTCTCTTCTGGTTCTAGGGGCACCAGGCACACATATGGTACACATACATGCAGATAAAACACATAGACACATAAAACTAAATTATTTTTTAAAATCAACACATAAACCATAAGCATGGCAATATTTCTGAGCAACCCATCTTTCAATTCCTTTTGTCCTCTTATGGTAGATTTGGCTGTGGACTGCAGAACTGGTATTGTAGATCCAGACCTATGAGCCAGTTCTCAAGCAGGAACCAGTGCCAACCACTCATAATTGGAAACTCAGTACTTTTATTATGTACAGCACAGGATGGGGCTAGCAAGTCTTGGTGGGAGGTGTCTATCAGGGAGCAGTCTCAGGTGAGTCATTCAGGAGGCAGAATTGCAGTTGTAGATTTTGTATACATTGTCAACATATGCTCACATACTAGAGGAAGGCTTTGCCACTTCCCTGACCCTGACCTGGGGGAGGCTTTGCCAGTTCCCATGGGTCTGAGGCATTGGGGTCCTTGTCAATAATACATCCATTCAGGACTTCATCAGCTCCACACTCTTTCACTCAGGGCTTCCTTCATTCCCCACAATAATGGGAATAAAGGCTGTAATTTCATTGATGAAGTGAGGCTACTGTTTTGCCTGAGTATGGAGGTAAGGATTAAGTAGTAACACTTAAAATAAGCACCTGTAACCCAGGAAGAGACAAGCAACTGCACAAATAAGTTATTCACAATACCAGGAAGGAGCTAGGCAGGACCAAGAAGAACTGGACTGCAGGCCTCGGGGATGTTTCAGCTCACACTACTTGATGGATAGAAGAATGTATTAGTTCCTTCTCTGTTGATAGAAAACACCAAGGCAACTTTCATCCAAACGACTACAAGAAAGGTCTTAGAGTTTTAAGTTTAAATAACCAAATGGAAATGTTCAACATAGCTGTAGAGGTTGGATGAAATCGTGGGTAGTTTCAGTTAGAGGTATTTGAGATCTACTGTATAACATGATGACTGTGGTTACCTTTCATAATTAGACCAAATTAAACCCCCCCACATGTATACTTTTTGACCCATAAATGTGCCATTCTAATTTGTCAATTTATGATATAAAATTTACAAAATTAAAACAAAAGAAATATGGTAAAGATTCAAACAAGACTCATGGGTATGGAATGTAAAATGAAGGTACCTAAGCATGTTAGAAAACATCGAACGTGCTGGCCCTCTCAGGGGGACCACTGTTTTGTTTACTCAGAATGAAACTGGTGAGGTTGCCTTGGAAGGGGAGAGGGCAGCTTAGTCTATAGTGATGTCCAGGTAAAGGGAGGAGGAGATGAGGCAAAGTATAGGCTGTTTAGTGGCGGGGTGATTGAAAAGGGTTTGTAATGGGCACCTGACATTCTGTAGTGGAGTGTACCACTGATCCAGCCCTTCTACCCCACTCAGCTGCAAGCTGTTTTCACCTGCCTGGTGAAGGAGCTGTTGGATCTCATCATGTTCGCTCATCTACCCAAATGTGGTCAGATGTGGTGTGTCATCCCAAGTGAAAGTATAGAATCTGATGTGATTCACTCCTCACTTCCCTCTACCGCAAACACCAGCATGTCTCAAAAGGACGTTTTGGTTATCTGGGTCCCAAGTGGGATGGGAACAAATCCTCCCTCCCACGCTGCCAACAATGTTCACAGAATGGAACACTCTTGGTTCTAAACCGCAAACTATACTGGTTTAGTTAACCACTCCCTACATTACTCCAGCAATGTCCTGCCTTCTTTCCAGGGCATTTTCTAAAAGACAGCTCATCTTTCAAGTGCAAACCCCACCCCATCACTGACTAGCTTTGCACCTTTCTCTAGCTTGCTAGCGCCCCTGCAAATTGAAGGTCTCCATCCCCTGCACCCCACTCTCACCACTCCATTTCAACTAGCCACAGTGTTCCTTAACTCGCCACGCAGACACGCCTGGATGCCTTGACCAGAAATGTCCTGTCACATGCAGTATTTCTCTGGTATCCCTATGCCAGAATAGAGCCTCTCTGCCCTAAACCACACCAAACTTCACTTTCCCCACTATCATGCTATTTACTAATACCTTTCTGTGGCTGAGCCTTCCACCTGATGGTCCATAGGAGCAATAGCAATGTGTTTTCTTTTATATCAGGCCTTTTCCTTTAATGTTTATATGTTACCCACATTTATGTAAGTATGTGCATCACATGCCTGATCTCTCGCCAGCTCCCTTTTGAGTCTCAGTGTCTATGTAGGCTGTGTGAGAGCCATGGCAGTACCTTTTTCAGGAGTAGTGCTCATCTGGGCAGCCTTGTATGCTTATTTGACTTTCGGGTTATTTTCTACAGATCTGATGCTGGAGAACAAGTGTTTAATGTTTTAAGTGTAGATTTTATTTTTAAAATTTGTTACATTTACTTTATGGGGGGTGTCCAAGCACACATGCCATGGTATGCGTATGGGGGCAGCCAGAAGACAACTTGTAGAATTGTCTCTCTTTTTACCACGTGGACTCATCCCAAGGATCAAACTCAGGTCAGTAGCTTTCTGAGGAGCAAGCACCTTTACCTCCTGAGCCATCTGGTGGCCTTAAATGTAGATTTAAACGCATTAAACCTCTATGCAAGAATGTGCTCAAGGTTACCAACCCAGTCACCATTCTACAGTCAAATTCCTGGTCAATTAACCTCATTAGTATTCCGTTACTGTGTAAAAAAAGCAACCAAGTTAGCATCGTTGCTTATGCCATTCCTCCCAAGCAAACCGAGTTTCAGAACTCACTCATTCAATGGCCTCATTTCAAAGACAATTTGTGCAGTTCTTCTGCCACTGTGCCCTACACAGCACTAGCAAGATTCACACTAAATCACTTTCTCTCTGACCCTGAGCGAATTCTAGCAAAACAGCAAAAACCTGCTATAGTCAACTTGACTTGAATAACTGTTGTCAAATATGCCTTGGAAGCATGAAAAAGTCACCGCTTGGCACAAACAGAACCCATATTGACTAGGAAACAAATTGATGGGGAAATCTCATGAAAAAAGGGGTTTTTGTTTTGTTTTAAATCTATTTCTTGGGTCTTACTAAGAACTCAAGTTCATTAGATGCTTTTGGCCACTTAAGCTTATATGCTGCACACCAATTTCAACTGTTTCAGACACAATACACTACTGGCCCTTTATAATCAGACTTCTATTAAATGTCACTTTATAGCCAGAGGAAAGTAGATTGCAGGACTTACTGAAGATCGCCAATTTAAAACACTGGGTACCACATTGTGGGTCACAGAAAGCTGTTTTCACTGAATCATGCTAACTAGCACAATTGGCTGATTATAAGCAACAACCATACACTAAGATGAAAAAATGATACACAGGAAGAACTCTTCTATGAGATGGTTACCTTCTTCAAAGAAACACCTATTTAACTGCTGCTGGATATGGTGGCTAGAAAGGAGAATATTCTTTCTCAAAAAGAATGGATCACAACAGAGGCAATGCAGTCAGTGTCCCTCATCTGGGGACTTGGAGCAGTCTCTGAAGGAGTGTTAGTGCTGGCTGGCCCCCAGAAGGTAGCAGCCAGGACGGAACTATCTTAAAATACACTCACACTCAACAACGCAAACACTGAACAGTGTCAACATCCAAAATCCTTACCTGAAGTAACATTTGTCTACTGCAGTATAAATTCTCAAGGAAAACATGGATTTTATTTCTAGAATAAGAAACCAGGAGTTTATTTCCGCATCTCTTAGGAAAGCCTTGCTTGGTTTACATGTGGCAATGATTGCAAGCAAATACATGTCTTACACTAGTACAGGTACATTCACATTTAGCTGCCCTCACCTAAGCAAGCAGTTGCAGTTTTGTTTAAATGTGAAAAAAAAACTACGAAACAGGCAAAGTAACTTTTCAGATAGCAGCTTATTACAAACTAGTAAACAAGGGGCTGCCGTGGTATCATACAGAGTACAACTCCATAGCTTCTCATCCGTGTGTGAGCATTCCCAAGTCACTCAAGGAGCACCCACTACTACCAAGTGGCAAAATAACGCTAATCCCAACACTCCTTCATCTGTAAAGGACTTTGTTTCAACTAAGTTTTCTCTCCATTCTCTCTCTTCTGAAGACCCGAGCAAAACAAACATCCCAAAACAACCCAGAGATCTGATATGAGAATGAAAGGTCTGAAGGTTCCAACACGGAGCCTTAATCTACTAAATAACATCTTTGGGAATCGACTCACTGATGCTGTAGGTCTAGCAGAAAACAATCACATACATCACCTCTTTGGCATTTTCAGAGTTGGTTGTTAAAATGCCTCAAGAAAACGAAATCCTCTTTGGGATGCCATGCTAGTTTTCCAACATAGAAGAACAAAACCATGTTACTGAAACCCAAAAGCCCTAAACTATGATACAGGTCTTCACAAAATCTTTATTGGTATTACTAGGAAAACAAGCTACTCTTGTACTGAACAGGGAAAAATAAATAATACCACTTTGTGTTTTTCCTAAGAAAACAGCTTTATCTGGTGAGCTCTGGATAGCTGCTGGCATACTTCTATTGTGTTCTATTTTTCAATGAAATGTCAATTTTTCAACTCCACAGAAATTAAAGAAGACAGTAACTTAAAAGTAAAAATGAAATTTTGAGTAAAGGCTACAATTTGAATTTTTCTTGGAAGCTTCCACATCCAAATATCAAAAATTTAATTTTGACAACTTAGGATTACACGCTCGCACATACACACACACACACCCATTTGAGAAAGGGTCTTGTTATGTAGCCCAAGCTGTCCTTGAACTCATGATCCTCCTGCGTCAGCCTCCTGAAGATTCTCAAATTTCATGTGAGGAGAAAATATCACTTCCATTACAAAGCATTAATATACATTTCATCACGTAACGGAACGTGGCTCTGAAGACACATGAACAAATTAAATGAAATTAAACAAATTCTTCAGCAGCTGAGGATTTTATATACTTCAACATTCTGAACCTCAATCATGACGTCATATCCAAGGTTGAGCTAGATACAAAAATAGCCAAACATCCTAGAGAAGTTAATTGTGTATATCCCTGTGTTACTATTTACACAAGGAATGTGTAGATTACAAAGGACTCATTTGGTTGCTTAATTATGATTAATTCATGTAAATATACAAACATTTAACAAAGCCATCATATTCCAATCTCTTAAGAATTCTAACTGCTAGTAGTTAAGCAGCTTTTAGATATCACTAACAAAATATATGAATAGTAGCATTCAATCCTACTAACTTTATAAATAACTCTTGTTAGTCTTCTTCCTAAATTTCATAAGACAGTCTAAACCCAAAACTCAATGCACACTGAGTTTTCTTTTAAAATAATTTCAGATAGTTTTAAACTAACTTCAATGTATTCATAAAAAGTGCCAACAGCCTGCTCTCACACTACGTACTTCTAGGAAACTCCCAGGTAGAGAACTGCCAGGCAGAGCCCTACCTTTCTGGTGTGAGTGGTGATGTATCTGGATTCCATTCCTTGCTACTTCCATTTCAGATCTGGACCACATCACCAGAACATTAGTGTGGCTCAGCACTGAAACCTGAGCATTCTTCTGATGGTCTGTGTATAGATATCATTCCTCTGCTCTGTATGTATAGGTAGTGGACACTTCAACTATTAAAGCAGCATTTTCTTCAGAAAAGAATTTATCAATGTAGGAAAATGAGCTGACTTGCAAGACTCAAAACAGAGAAACAAAACATAACATGTACCTTAAGTTCTAGACAAACCAAGGAAAAACCCAATGAAAGTATATGGGTTTAACTTTAGGTAATTAACTAAGACAGTCACAGAACACATGACTGTCACAATGCTATTCAGTCCTAGAGCCTGATGTATTGTAACTCTCTGTGAAACCATTAACCCAAATCTTAACTCTATCCTCACCTATACCATAGTAATGCATAGTCCACAATCTACTAAACTATTAGCTTTATGCAAATTATGGTATAAAATTTGTTACCTGCCGTATTTTGACATGGCACCAACTTCCAATATGTTCCAAGCCAATGCATAATGGAACTGCTCACCAGTACCAATGTCTTCTGCAGCATCTGGCATTCAGAGCCAAGCTGTTCTAATAGCCAGTCTGTCACCACCTAAAACAACTGTGCATTCTACTACTACAGCACCTAAGTTCGATAACTGGAGTATTTTAGTTCATTCACAGTTTTACATCTAACGGTGCCATTTGTAAACCAATTACTTGAAACTGCTCACCCAAACAACTGCCCCCTTTCAATGCATGTAAACTCCATCTGCACAGCATGGAGAGATGTCTTTATTTCAGAATAGCTCTTACTGTTAACAGGAGCACCACAATCTGAAGGAGCTACAGTATGAAATGAGCTCATGGAATGTTAGATCAAACTTCAGCTACAACAGAAAGAACTGCAAAAGCTTTGCTCCCCCAGCAAACAGTCAACACTTACCAAAGACAATATGGAGGTTAGCTTGACAAGAGACGGGCTGGGGAGGTGGGGGCTGTAACTCAACTACAATAAAGCTTCAGCTAACAAAATGAGAGGTGGCCAGCTTCAGAATGTCCTGGAAACGAACCTTGAGAGCACAGGTGAGGTTTTTATCCTTCAGGATCAAAGGCAGACACCCAACAGGAATGAACCAGTCTTTGAGGAAACACACACACATGTGGAACCGAGAAAAACTAAGTACTTAAGTGTGAAGATAATTTAAAATAGAAAAAGTTGCAAATTGCTGTGACTTGATTTGCTGAAACGATCTATAAATTCACACTGGTGGTTGGTTAGAAAACCAGTTTCAACATTAACTCCTCTCTCACCAGATAATGTTTTCTGTGCAAAAGTATCTGAAAATTGCATTAACACTTATTTTAACTGGTATTGTGAATAATCTGCACATGCTGTTACAGACAATACTTATTTGTAACCCTGTTCATGCAAAAATCAGTGTGCACAAGGGGGTATTGTTAAGCCTTATACTTAAGTGATACTTTATTATCTTTGCTAAGAGGCCAATCTCTGAAATATAACATTTTAAATGGATATTCTTATCTGCCTGTTAAAAATCAATTTATGTTGCTGAAAGAAGAGGTTATACAAGGAAGGAAACATGGTTTTTGTGTTGAAGAATTGATTTTAAATGAGAATTTATAAAATAAGAAATCCATGGTCACAAAATTTTAACATTTTAATCCTACACATTACAGGGCAAACAGATACTGGACCCTATCTCCACATTCCATAAATCCTAACTTTAGTTCCCATTTCAAATGTTGCCCTAACCACTAAAAACATTAGTGGTTTTACAACCTCTGGATTATGGAAATACAGATTTCTGAAGTAAATGCTATAAAAACAACAATGGAAGAAAGCTGAACAAACTCTCCATGGAGGAAAACAAAAGTGGAACATCCTGAAGCTTCTAGACACTTCTCTTCCGTGTCTATGGTCAACTTGTCAATTCAGTGCATTGTGCGGTCAAATGTAATGGTCCCCATGTGGAACACATGTCTAACTAGTGTCCATTGATTCCAAATTAGTGGATGACGAATCTTTTTGGATACTTTCAAAGATGGCAGCCAGCTCTGGGTTAGAGCTGATCTGTGACTGGAATTCACTCATGAGTGGGCTCTTCTCTGCTTCGGGAATGGTTAACAATGCTGCCACTGCCCTCATGGCGGATCGCTTTAACTCATCTTGCTTTTCAAACTCCTGCTTTACAGAGTTTGCCTTTACCTGCAATACAAAGCAAAATCGGGTTACCTGCTGGAACACTAACCAAACTTATGCAGACAGGAACTCTTGGTACGTTACGTAAGCCACTCCCACCCTCACAGGTCAGAAGACACATTGCTCTGCAAGTGCAGTGTGCACCAAACCTCTTCCTGAGGCACTAGCTCTCTCCTAGTAAGGGAGTCTTTCACACAAGCCCGATGATAAAAAGACCCAACAATCCAGTAATATTGCCATGCATGCCTTTATTTAGAATTACTTTGACTAAATAAGACACAAGCAAACCTGTCTCACCTTCAAGGCTCCAAGTCCTCACTCTCCGAGACTCATCTCAAGCAGCCCTCATGTGTGCCAGCTGTTCACCCCTCTCTAGGAAGAACTAAAGGCTTCGTTTTTGGAAGCCTGATTGTATCTTACCTCACTGATCAGACTTCAGTCCACTTTTTACTTTCATTTAAAAAAAAAAATTTTTTTATGGGTTTTTTTTGTTTTGCCTAAATTCACATATGAAGGCGAAAAAACACTTTTGTTTGAGTCTGGCTTATTTTGCTTACCATGATTATCTTAATTTCATTTTCTTACTGTTATTCTGTATTATATGTTTGCTTGTATTTGTATATGTATATACATACTATGTATCATACTTTAAAAATCCATTCATACCGGGCAGTGGTGGCACACACCTTTAATCCCAGCACTTGGGAGGCAGAGGCAGGCAGGTCTCTGTGAGTTCCGAGGCCAGCCTGGTCTACAGAGTGAGTTCCAGGACAGGCTCCAAAGCTACACAGAGAAACCCTGTCTCGAAAAATCAAAATAGATAGATAGATAGATAGATAGATAGATAGATAGATAGATAGATAGATAGAAATCCATTCATCTCATGAGCGCCTAGATTGATTCCATAGTTAGCTACTGTGAACAGTGTTACAATAAACATGGTATGCATGTATTTGTATTGTATGTCATGGTAGTCCATGCTACTTTTACTATTTTTGAGAATCAGCCAGACTGATTTCCACAGTGGCTGAAATTATTTATGTGCCTATCAGCTCTACTTCAATTCCCTTATCCTTACATCCTTACTAGCATGTTTCTTATTGTTTTGTTTTCTTGAGAACATGAGATGGAAATCTTTTGATTTGTATTTCCTTAATGACGTTCTTTCATTACATATTGATCACTTGTACAACTTTACCTGCAAAGTATCTGTCCAATTCATTACTCATTTATACATTATCTGTCTGTTAGTCTGTTTGTATTCTGGGTACCAAGCCCACATCACATGAACAGCTGGTAAAGGTTTTCTCCTTTGATCATACTGAGTTGTTGGTCTCTGTACAGAGTAAGAGGAAAGGATCTGCTGGGCAGTAATGGCACACACCTTTAATCCCAGCACTCCAGGAGGCAGAGGCAGGTGGATCTCTGTGAGTTCAAGGACAGTCTGGTTTACAGAACAAATTCTAGGACAGCCAGAGCTGTTACACAGAGAAACCCTGTCTCCAAAACAAACAAACAAACAAACAAACAAAACCCCAACCAACCAACCAAAGGAAAAAACAAAACAAAACAAAAAAAAACGAAACCCAACCAAACAAGAGAGGGAGGACTCTAACTGTAGTTTCCATCCGAGGATGTCCAGTTTCCCAGTATCAGCTTTAGAGGGCTGTTTTTTTTTCCTCCAATCTTGTCAGCAATCAGATGAAAAAGTAGAGGGAGGGGGACAGATTATTAAAAACAATCACAAACAAACAAAAATAAAGTAAAACCCAGACGGCTGTAGCTGTGTAGGCTTACTCCTGAGTATTCTGTTTCAGTCCTTTATCTTTGTGTCTGATTCCGTGCCAATATCACACTGCTTTTGCTACTATGGATCTGCATATGCGTGTAAGCAGCATGCTGGGATGCTTCCAATGTTCACATTTTTGCTCAGAATGACTTTGGCTAGTGATGGTTTTTGTATGTTGTCATGGTTCTCTGCGGTTCGTACTGGTACACAGAAAAGCCACTCACTACTGCGTCTCTTCACTTTGCTAAGAGTCTAGATCTTTTAAGTATAAGGCCACACTATCCTAAAACAGGGATAAGGTAATTAATTACTTTTTCTGTTTCTGTTTTACCCTTTTCTTGCCTTATTACTCTAAGATTTGAGGAACTACAGAGTAAGAATGTTAAGTGTGGACAACCTTGTCCAATTAAATGTAATGCTGGCTATCAATTTGTTGCATAGTGCCTTTATTATATTGCAGAACGATCCTTTGGTTTCCAGTTCTACAGGACTTTCATCACAAAGGGATGCTTAGTTTTATAAAAGACGTTTTCCTGCATCTACTTAAGTGGTTATATAGTATTTGCTTTTCTTTTTATTTATGTGCTATATTAAGTATTACATTTGATTTGTGTCTATTAACTGATCTTACAACCTGTAATAAAACCAACTTGATCTTTTTAATGTGTTGCTCAATTCTCCTAAGTACATGAGGATTTCTGGTTCTAAGACCATTGGGGAAATTGTCTACAGTTTGACTTTTGCTGTCTTTATCTGGTTCTGACAGCATAGTTAACATTGCTCTGAGTTAACAAGGGTTCTACCCCTCTGTCCAACAGCACTTTACTAGGATATGTGGAGTACAGCTCAGTTCAGTATAAGATACAAGTTTATAGCTATGAGTATCTACAATGAAAAAAAAAATCAGAAATGTCCAGTAAGCTAATGATGTACTCCAGTAATCAAGAGACTGAGGCCAACCTGGGCTACACAAGTTTCAGGCCAGTTTGTGCTCAAGAGTGAGATGCTACCTCAAATATCCAAAAGATTTAGAAAAATAATAACTAACAAAACCCAAAAAGCAGAAAGAAAGAAACAATAAAGATCAGAGCTGAAATCAGTGAGGCAGAAATCAACAGATTCCTAATAACACAAGAAATTAATGAAACAGAGTTGGTCTTTTGACAAGATAAACAAAACTGACAAACCATTTTCTTTCAAGAGGAAGAAGTAAGAGGCAAATTAATTAGCCTTGAGACAGAATAAGAACTATTACAACAGACACCACTGAAATCCAAAAAGACCATTAGGGAAGACTGTGACAAAGTAGACGCAAATCAATGGAAAATTCTAAGAACTGAATAAATTTCTAGATCTAGTTGATCTATAAAACTGAACCAAGCCAGGTAGTGGTGGCACACACCTTTAATCCTGGCACTGAGGCAGAGCGAGGCGGAACTCTTTGAGTTCAAGGTCAGCCTGATCTACAGAGTTCCAGGACAGTCAAGGTTGCACGAGAAATTCAGCCTCAAAAAACAAACAAAACAAAAAAGAACCAAGAAGATGTATAGAACTGTGGTGGTTACTTATGGTTAGTTTTTTGTCAACCTGATACAAGTCAGAATTTTGAGAACAGAGAAGTCAACTGAGTAATGTCCCCATCAAACTGTACTATCTATAGGTAAGTCTGTGTGTGGGGGCATTTTCTTAACAGACTGATGTGGAAGGGCCCAGCAGCCCACTGTAAGTGATGCTGTCCCTGGCAGAGGTACTGGAGTAAATAAGAAAGCAAACCGAACAAGTCAGGAGAGGCAGGCAGTAAGCAGCACTCCTCCTTGGCCTCTGCCTCAGCTCCTGCCTTGAGTTCCTGTCCTAAATTCCTTCGTGGAGGTCTAGAAGCTGTAACAGCAAATAAACCCTCTCCTCCCCAAGCTGCTTTTGGTCAAGGTCTGTATCACATCAATAGAAAGCAAACTAAAATGCAATGGGATTTTTCCCAAGAAAGACAACCCCTAGACTGAAGAGATGGACTTCTGAATTCTACCAGACCTTGAAGACACACCAATGTTCCTCAAAGTGTTCCGTGAACCAGAAAGAGAACAAAATTAAATTTGAAAAGTCAGAGAAAATAGGCTAGGAATCTAGGATTTGTAAAGTATCAGAAAAAGAAAAGTTTTTATCTTCTCTCTTCTCCCCCCCACCCCCCAAGACAGGGTTTCTGTGTAGCCCTGGGTGTCCTGCGTATAGACCAGGCTGGCCTTGAACTCAGAGATCCGCCCGCCTCTGCATCCTGAGTGCTGGGATTAAAGGTGTGTGCCACCACTGCTTGGCTTTTTTTGTTTGTTATTCAATTAATTTTATGAAACAAAACAGTAACAAAAGTCCATTTTCTTGGCATGGTGGCATATGCCTGTAATCTCAGCATTTAGGAGGCTCAGACAAGTTGAAGAGTTGAAAGCCAGCCTAACTAAAACACAAGATTCTGCCTCAGAATACACACACCCAAACATACCATGTAAATTGCACATACTAATTAAAAATTTTAAAATTTATGGTCACAAAATTGAACATTCCATCTGAAATAGAGTTCTCTCCCACAGCCCGTAATTCCCGTGCCCAGCTAGCCGAAGCTGCTGCCTTGCAGCAGTTACCTTGGTTGTACATGTGGCACGCAGTGGCTCGACAAGTCGGTCCAACCTTTGTAGTACTGCGCTTGGACAAAGGGTGGATAGTCGCACCAACATCAAAAATGTTAGCATCTATAAGGAAGAGAAAAGATACTATTTTTCTGACAAAAATCCACATTCTGACACTTTTTTCAGTAGAAAAATGATTAGTATGCAAATAGAGCACCATCACAATTTAATCTGCCACTCAGAATCAGGCCATTGCCAACCTTACTAAGGTGAGTGCTAGGGAAACATTAGCTTCCATGTGGGTTCTACAATACCAAACTAGAAAACTGTTTTTCAGTTTTGACTGCACATCAGAATCACCTGGGTGGATGCATTGAAACACCTATTCCTCAGCCCTACCCTTAGAGTTATTTCACCTGTCAGAGGGAGGGAACTCGGTACTTCTGAAAAACCTCATATGCAATGTAAACTAAAATTCACCAGATTAGAAATGTGCTCAACCGAAAGCAAAACTATAGACATTTCCACTTTCTCAGTGGAGTTCAGGAGGGCAGATGTTCTTCATGGGAGTCCACACAAAACCTGGAAAATCTCTACTAAAACATTCTTTCTCCCTTGGACTATGAATGCCTATGATTGCATCGTGAGGCTGGAATTCTGGTACCTTGCATGGCTCAAGCTCAGCAGAAGGCCAAAGGCCCTTGTTAAAGAGTGTCATGAAAAGGATATAATTCATTTACTTGATTGTCTTTTAAATCACTCATTTACTGACACATTGAAAGAGAAATAGGAAAATAAGACACAGAAGCGAAATCCATGCTCTACAACCTAAGAAGCAACGTGACTCCTTCTAAGGCTCTGCAACTGCTGGGTCTGAAAAGACAGCTCTTGTAGGTGAGGTCCCCGCTACTACAGTCCCTGCTGTTAACACAGCTGATCTTGTATTGAAAAGAAAAAGGTAAACCAAGTTAACAGTCAGCCCAGCCTGAAACACAGCCCAAGAAACTTCATCAAGACACCACCGGGAAAGAAAGAAAGCTGTTGCTAGTTTCTCATTAGGACAGGCCTGAAATGTCACAGTTGTACTTTCAGCAGTAAAATGTGTCTGGATGGAGGCAAAGAATATGGGTAAGCACTATTCATTAAGGAGGCCGGAAATACATTTCTTAAACATTTGAGGGCCATTTCTCTTCCTTCTTTAGTAAAAAAAGGTTTTGGATTTTTCTTGTAAATTAACTGATGGCACAATGTCTTTCTACGTCTTCTGCACATACAGTTTATAAGATGCTTACTAAAAATCTTGGTAGATGGCTTAATTTTTCTTACTTACACACCCCTAAGTAAATTACAAGCATAAAAGTTGTTATATCAAAGTCTATTAAATCATTCTATAGACACTCACAAACATCTTACCTTAATATCATAATGGTCCTTCAACCCATCTTCAACATGATTTAGAAATTCAAAGATATCCAGTCTATCAAGACAGCTGTCGAGAAGTGTATACATGCACTCAAAAGCTGCTTTTCTGATGTCCAGACCGTCATCAACCGTGTGTTTGAAAGGACCCATTTCTACCTGTTAGAACAAGAAGGAACATGCGAGCACGTGACAACTACAGACAAGTGCAAGGTACTGATGTGACCTAACTCACTTACCTCTCGTATAAGCTCCTTCCTAACTTTTGTCTCATTGTAGAGATGCGGGAGAACAGAGTCCAGAAGATCCCGTATCAGCGACGGCTTGTTGTGGGCTGCAGAGTTGAATGTGACCAAGGCCACTCTTCTTACATTCAGATCTGGGTCTTCCAGAGTTTTTAGAAAATCACCTGAAAAATGTAAAGGAAACAACATACTTGTGGTAAGCTTAGAACACAAGCTACACAGCACTTTTTCTAAACTGACTTAGTTATTATGGGTCTCACTGCTATTTCTTCAATGCAAGTCAGAGAATCAGATACAAGAAGATTATTTCAGTAGTATGCAAACAAACCACTATTAATAAATGTGTGTACATTTTTCATTGATAACTCACTTTTGGCACATAAAATGCAGAGGGCATATAGAGCACTACCTAAAGTTCCTCATTCACTACTTTTTATAAATACTTTATAAACAGATGAGTTGCTCAGAAGCAATGGAGCCTGTAGCCAACAAACATAACACCTTAAAATTCCTTACACTTCACTACAAGCAGTAAGAAACTAAGCTCTTTGGTGCATAAGCTGGCTTTTTGGAGCCCATTAACTATGGTAGGACACCTTGATGTAGAGGGAGAGGCTTGGACCTGCCTCTACTAAATGTACCAGGCTCTGCTGACTCCCCATGGGAGACCTTACCTTGTTGGAGGAGGGGATGGGGGTGGGCTGGGGAGGGAAGGCGGGAAGGGTGGGAAGAGGGAGGAGAGGGGGATCTGTGATTGGTATGTAAAATGAATAAAACTCCTTAATACAAAAAGAAGCTAAGCTCACTACAGACTCAGCAGCAATACAATTCATCAAAGGACAAGGAATCAATGCATGTCCTAACAGTATCTGTCTTCAGGGAGAAGCACAGAACTAATAAGAGCACAGGAGCTCCATGAGGAAACTAAAACCTAACAGGACAAATGCCAAATACCCTGCTCCTTAGAAACAGATTTAAAGTCTGCTATTATGAAACCGTGCAGAAAGGAATTACACTGTAAATCCTTGGGATCCCGCCCACATGTATGCTTCAGGTCATTTCCCATATTAAGTGCGAAGCTTTGGACAGGTACTTTCAGTCAAGAGCCTTATTTCCCAGTCAAGCCAATGCTTTCAGGGTCACCGAGCGGATGAAAAGCATGCATACTGTTGAACAGCGTCTGGCAGACATGGACTGCACAGCGAGTAATTTCCTCTACATAATCCCAACTCTATCCTCCCCAATCTTTCAGAACAGGGAAATGAAGTCAAGGTGACGAGAAACTGGATTATCAATTTCAAGTAGAGCAAACTGATAAAATGAGGGGGAACCAGACTACAGGCACCGCATATTGTTAAAATAAATGCTGAGACACTGGAATCTTCTAGCAGGTTTTCTGCCGAGTCCTATCTTTCACAACACAAATGTCTGAATATGTGCCTGTGACAACAAGAGGGGAACAGACATCTCCTCACATAAACTATTTGTATCTGTATCTGATCTAACTCTGAACTAACTGTAGGCCCCTTTATGCAGTTCAAAGTGTTCACTACCCTGACCCCCTTTCCTGCACACGAAGAACCTGCTTATTAGCCTCATCCCTCGTCTCCTTCCTTGTGCCCCATCACTGGTCCTTAAGAAAACAGCAGATCGCACTGAGGGATTTGGATTACTATTAGCATTAGGATAACCAACGACGAAGACAAGAGAACAGCAAAGCTGTCGAAGTCTACTTCCAGAAGCTAACTCCTGTCTTAACAAAACCAGCGATGGCTCTAGTTTTTCCTGGGCTTCCTCTCAACACTTCTGAAAATGAGCACTTCTTTTTGTTCTTAGGTTTTCTTCATCTTATGTGGGAACTTCTCCATGGATCCTCTCAGAGCTAGAGAGTTCCAAGCAACCATCAAAAATTGAGGCTCTAACAACTCCAGTAAGATTCCTTTCTGTTAAGAGGAAACTTCAAACTGGTCAGACAGATTTAACATCTATGTGCTTTATTCATTAAGACTATTTTAGGTCATCACCAAAAATATGAGGACCAAGGAGGATAACTATGAAGACATGCTGCCATATTTAGCGACCTCCGTGCTGAGCAAATCATCTGGTAGTTCTTTTTGATAAAGAAATGGCTATATAAATTTAACTGCTAAACCTGTAAAACCATACATTATGAATGACCTTTGTAATGGAACAATTACCTTGGTGCATTTTACCCTCAGTACTAAGAATGTTCACAGTGCCGGTCTTAGTTACTGAAGAAACAGTACCATGACAAAACCATACTTTCCCAAGTAGCTATCCAGTGTCTGTCGTCTCCACTCACCTATGCAGTTCTTTAACAGGGGATCAATGGGCTGAGGATGATCAGAAATAGTAAACTTCACAGCTGTAACCACTGAGCTTCGGGCATATGAAGACCCTAATCAAAAACAAATTGCAAGTCTATTGGTATGCATTCCACTAATGTTCATGAATGACATTTTAAAATCGTGTCACAAACTTCATAAAACTCATCATTGTCCCCAAAGGCTGTCTTCTAGCTCTTGAGATACTAAATCAGGAGTTTTCTTACCTTAAAGAAACAATCTTACTAGATTTTACAAGAAAACTTATCTTCTATGAGGGAGGGATCCAGGGAAGCAGCAACAGAGGACAGAGCCCTCACCAAAGGGGCTGGTTAAATCTATGAAGGGACTGGTTCAGTCTATAAACAGTTTATCAAATTGTTAAACTAAACAACATTTTAAGAATGAACAGCGTTATCACCTATTTATTCTAACCAGGTAAACACTGATAAATCAAAAATCTCTTTTATTTCTTGCATTTAAATTTAATAATTTCTGCAACTTTAATATAGTAAGTACTACCAAGGTCTTCTTTTTAAATTCAAGACCTGTCTTCTCTATATTTTAATTCAAAAAATAACAATAAAGTGTAGTCAGCATAAAGAACTAGATCACACTACTTAAGAATCACCCAATCAGACTTTATCCTTCTCAGAAACAGTCCCTTGAATATCACTTCACCTTACAACACATGGCATACATACACCACATACGTGACTTTAACACACTAAAATAAAAAAGCAGATGGTTTTAGTTCCTCAATGGGCATCTTTCAAGGCAACTAAGTCAACAACTTAGAGGTAAGAACATCGAGACACCCCTAGATACCCACCTGATATCAAATACCCTTTAAGCCGAGGAAGGAGCGTTTCAGGATCTATGAGAGTGAGCTTCCCTAGACATTCAGCGACAACGTTTCTGGTGCCTTCTTCTGCACACTCACAGTGCTTTAGCAGCAAGGCCCAGATGTTCTCAACATACGGCTTAAGGCCTGCCACTGACGCAGAGCTGATGATCTCTTTCAAGGAATGAAGCAGAAGGTATTGCCTCTTGGGCTGACTGGTTATTTCTTGTAGTACAAATGGCAGATACTCGGGAAGGTTGCCTACACTAATGCTGCCTAGTGCGTAGGATGCAGCTGATTTCACTTCTTCACTAGGAGAGGAGAAAGCCTCTAATATTACAGATTTCAATTCCAGCTGCCCACTTAAGTCAATATGATGTCCAACTTCTCCAAGAGAAAGGAGTGCTAAGAGACGAATGGAATCTGTAGACCTTGAATTCTTGACATCTTGAATAAACTGACCTACTACAGCAGGTCCCTCTTTAGGGCATGCTCGGGTAAGAGCAGCTACACATTTGGCAATGGAATAATAAGACTGCTTATGAGTAAGAGCTGTGCTCTGAGAGTAAACTGGACCAGTCAGCATGCGCAACAAATCCATGTAGCCTAGATTGTTTGTTCCAGTGACAACCAGCGCTTGGAAAAAGTCCAGCATGGCACTAAGAGCTCCGCCCTGCAGCAGAGGTGATCTCACAAGTCCGATCAGTTCATTGAGAATGGATCCACTTATCTTTGAAAGGGAAGAGGGATAGACTTTTGCCAGGGTAGTAAGAAAGCTGATAGCCATCTGCGAAACATGCATATCACTTTCGCTGATGAGAGGAGGGAGCTCGTCTAGGACCGCATCAATCATGGCAGTCGTCAAGCTGTCACTATAGTTTTTAATTAGAATATCCAGGGCCGAAAGGGTCCCCAGTTTCAAAGCTCTCTGATTTTTCCTGAGAAATGAAGCAAGGATGGGCACTCCTTCTCCCAGGACAGGCCTCAAGTCTATCTTCAGAGGTGAGCCGGCAATCAGTGTCAACGCCTTCACTGTAGTTAGCCGGGTAATTTCATTCTTGAGTCTCTCCAAGAAGATCTGAAGTGTATTGGATAAGTCAGGCCCCAAGTTGTCTCCAAGGTTGCAAATAATTTGTCCCATACAGGAAATAGCCCTTTCCTTGACTTCCTGGTCAATGTCAGCTGCTTTTAACCGCTTAATTGTACAGGTAAACAGATCTTTGATGTAAGGGGTTGCATCAAATGAGGAAGGCTGATCTAAGGGGCGGATCACTTTAACAAGCTGCTGTGTAACGAGAAGGGCTTCTGATGTGATCTTGTAAAACGGGTCTCCAACACAAGCCACCACCGGAGGGACCAAAGCCTGCACGTGAGGGTGGAACACTTGAGGGGAGTGGTTACAGAGGATGACGTAGAGGCACGACAGCGCATCAATCTTCAAATTCGATGAGCTGGACTTATCATTCAGTGAGAAAATGATTCCTGAGAAGCCAACAAAAGCATCTAATCATTTCTATGCAGTTCTCAAAAAATTAAAAACCAGCCCCTGAAAGAGTGTTACAATTTCCATCTGTATATAACCTCTAAAACGGCAGATGCCTTACAATCTCTATATAGAAAATACTAAATCCCCTTTACTTACAGGGGGATAACTTCATGTGCTCAAATGGTCACAATTAAAGTGTTTTAGGTCCAAATTGTCACAAACTTCCCTTTTAAGCAAAACAATCCTTCAAGCTTACTTAAGTGCAAAAATACAAAGTGCTTAAGAAGTACCCCAAGAGACTGTCCCCTACATACCTGGTACAAGCACAGGAATGTGCTGTGTTAGTGCCCCAGGTAATACGTTCACCAGTTCAGTTAACATGTTAAAACAACACTGTCGGGTCTTGACACTTTTTTCTTTCATCTGTTTGTGCAGAGCTTTAACGATGTTGGGAACCTGCAATTGTCACATACTCATCAGCCAGTGGAGCCAAAGGTACTTCCTCCATACACTTAATATGACTTACAGGACAAAGAATCTTATTTGTCACATTTCCAGTTCAGCTCTCCAATACTGCTAAGGCAGACACTATTATATAGGAACCAAGTTTAAATGTATTCATGCACTGTACATACTGTATTATAACTATATCTGCTCGATAGCATCAAGGAACTGGAGAAAAGCTTCCTAACAAGCAACAAGTCTTCAATGACTTCAATCACTTCCAACCAAAGATTTAAGCATACAATTTGTAAATAGAAAAATACCAGAAAGGAAATTATGGAAAACTACCCATCAAATTGGTGTTTTTTTCTCTTTTTTAGTTTGCTATTACAATAAAAGATATTGCACCTCAAAGGTACAAGCAACAGGGGTAAAATTCAGAGACATTTGATCTAAACTTTCTAATGTTTAGTGAACTTCAGTGTATTCTTCACTGACAAGTCATGGATGCAAGGCTACAGACAGGGATCTCCCCCACAGAAGAGATTAAAACACCCTCTCCCTTACACAGACAAATCTCATAAATAAAAATGATCTCAGAAATAAATGCAATAGAGATTCTCAGAATTTCTGAGAATTCATGGTTCTACTAAACAATTTCTCTATGCTGTCTGTCTACTTATCTATTATCCATCCATCTATTCATCCTCCATCTATTTTAATTAATCTCCACATTCACTTTTATTAACAAGCTCAGCTCAAAATGTATTTGCATTACTTAAAAATGAGACAGACAGCCAGACGGTGGTGGCACACACCTGTAATCCCAGCACTTGGGAGGCAGAGGCAGGCGGAGGGATCTCTAAAATACAGATGGAACTACAAGCATGGCGGATGATGCCTGTCATCCCAGCACTTGGGAGGAAGAGGCAGGCGGACGGATCTCTCTAAAATACAGATGGAACTACAGGCATGGCAGATGCCGCCTGTCATCTTGGCATTTGGGGGCAGAGGCAAAGGACTGCCAAGAGTGCGGGTCAGCTTGGGACCATCTCAGAAACAAAGCAAAAACACAAAAATGCCTACAGCTGCTACAGGAAGTACAAGTAGACAGGAAAATGCCTAGTATGAACAACTATTCAGTAAATGGGAGTGATGGTGACTTAATGTTCAGGGCCTTAATGTAGTGAACCAGACACTAAAACTGCACTGGTAATTTCATCCATCAGAACCCTGGGGGATTACAAAGGATTAAAAGCAAGGCGTAATAAAAATGACTAACTTGTCTAAGATCACACGAATTATGAGCGAAGCTGGCTATGTGATCCCACAGCTTTGATTTCTCCACTAATATCACAGATAATTTCCTGAATCTTAAGGTATATATTTAAGTTACAACCAACGGTTTACAAGTCATTGAGCACCCATTACCTTTGACCTTCTCTCAATCATCTTGGCATTCCCGTTTCCCTTAAGAACAACTGTAAAGCACCACTGTCAGTGACTTTCAGAGCACACACACACTGACCTGACTTTGAAGCATTGTTAAGGGTGTTTCTCCCTGTTCCATTGCATCAGGGTCACACAGCCAACTCTGCACAGGACGAGTTTGCTTCAAAAGAGAAAGGTACGCATGAAAAACATCTGCCTTTACATTCTCTTCACGCTCTTTAAATCTGGATATCAGCGCAGGAGAGACGGTCTTGTAGAACTCTGGAAGCATTTCGTGCCTTGTGCTAACTACGGCATCCAGGCACTTAGCAGCTGCACGTCTCACTTTCCAGCTCATGTCATCATCATCACTGTATTCATCATCACTCCCTAAAGGGAAGTTTTAATGGTGAACAGGCTATTAATGGTAGAGAAATACATAATCTAACACAGAACGTGCACTGCTATTGCAAGGAAGACAATTAGTTCACCTAGCTTCAGCATCTACAGCAATAGGCGGCCTTAAACAACCGTGCCTGCTTCAATCTGCTAAGCACTGTCTTGTTATGAAGGTGACAAACTGTGGCTTACAACCTTTTCATCAATACAGTGAATGCTTAGAAACTCACAAATTTCTCAGTCTTTGAACCAAATTCAAGACTCAGTAGGAGAAAAAAAAACCAATCAATGGACATTTAGAAGATGAACTATGAAACAGATTTGGCTACAGATGTAGTAAAAAAAAAAAGTTATGAATAACTTTCAGCAAGAAGAATCCTGTTACTGGTTTCGTACATAGCTTTTCACTGAGCCTCTTGTGTGTATCAGAACAAAGACGTTTTCAACTTTTGATCAATCTGTCTGAAGAGACTGGACATCTATCTTCATAAGAAAATTCAACCAAATACTGCTAAAATATAAGGCATCACATTCATTTAACAATACCTACTTAAAAATTACAAGGTAGCACCAAAATAAGACTTAATTTAACAAGAAAATAAACCAAATTATTTCTTTCGTCAACACATCATGAAAACTGCATCCTAGAAACAATGTTTAATAGGAAATTAACAAATGTCTTAATCACTGAAATTGCAACACCACGGTTGAGTAATATTTCTAATTTTAAAGCAGCTGAAGGACTTGGGTTATTTAGCATGACAAACACCAAATCAAACCCTGTAACATACATTTAATTCCTAAGGTTTCTCTTCGTTAATATAACACATTCACCAAATGACCACTGTGGGCCCAGCATTATCCTAGACACTACACTGGAAGCATAGCAATCCAGGTTACATTTGCTAGTCTTAGGAAGATTGCATTCTAAAGGTGGATGATAATCAATTACAATATGCATGAAAATGATTAAGTGTGCTAAAGTAAAAATGCTAAAGGGGTATAAAGCTACGCCAAGTGAGAGAATGTTCTGGGGTGTGAGGGATGGAGGAGTTAGTCTAAGATGGAAGAGACTAAAGAAGAAGCAGGGGCTGGAGAAAGGGTATGGATATTTTAGTTAAGCAATCAGTAACATCAATTAAACAATCATGTATGAACTCAGATTTACAGGAAAGGTATAGAGCTGAGCTAATTAATAGATACTAAACTCAGAAGACTTAGGCGAGACCCAAAGGAAAATTAAGAGTTACAGGTAAGTACAAAGATTTAGCCCAGGCATATCCTTATTTAGTGGTTAGAGATGAGTAAGAACCAGAACAGAAGACAGACAGAAGTGTGATATCCTGGTCCCTGGATGCTAAATAAGAGAATGTAATAAACATTTTCAAGCATTTATAATCTTGTCCATTACTGGAAATGCATTCAAGACAGATGAGGAAAAAATGGACTGAATAGCACTTGTGTGAGGGAAGAAAGCTGCTGTAGAGAGAAAATGGGGCAGTACCTGCTAGAGGACTAGATAGAGGATGTACTTGTTTTTCAGATGGGTTAAATCACAGATTTTATATAAAAAGTTATCACATAAATTCACACAAACTAAAACTAAGAATGACAGAAAACCTACTAACCCATGTACTTAAGTCACAGAAATGTTTACATTACTCATGAACATTAAACAGGGTCTTAAACAATATTTAGCATTTTTGAATACCAACCAAACTACCCTGAATATGTATGTATTTAGATTCATTTTTCAAACACTCATCTTGCACAAACACTTTATAAAAAAAAGTATAGACACTGGACTGGGGGATATAAAGAAGAGAGTTGTTACGCACCACTCTGCTTAAGAACCCAGGTTTGACACCACGAGAAAAAGAACCGTTCTAAGGAACAAAACTATGGTACAATCTGCAGTTACGCATCGTCTTTCCATCTCTAACCCTGGCCTCTTTTATGAAGTAACAGCTAGAATGCGTCTATATAACTCGAGATACCTTGATCGTCGTCATCTCCACCATCAGCATCCATAGCATTTTCATCTTCATCTTCATCATCATAATTGTAATTTGGATCATAGGTAAGATACTTTAGACAAATGTTTATAATGGTAGTAACATGAGGATAAACTTCCTTAGGGCATCTAAATATAAAGATAAGAGCTGCTTTGAAACACACACAAAACTAGACTTTTCTTCTTGCTTCAGTTATTAGCAATAACACCAAAGTGGTTTCTGACCACTTAAATTTTTGTCCCATGGCGTCACATCTGACAAGACATCTCCCTTTCAAATGACATTTAGTTTTAGGATGTGTGTCCCCACACAAGTGACTACATGGTTCAAGTGGGAGTAGTAGTACTGAGATCTTTAAGTCATTAGCCCTTGTAAAATGGTTAGTGAACATTCATTTAGCATGGTTTTCTCTCACTGTATGCTAATTATCAATAAAAATACACATATGGCCATAGAGTCAAAATTAAAGGGGCAATTTGTGGTTCTTAATAAAATGAATCGCAACATTCCCAATTTTCAAAATGTGGCATAGAGGCTGGAGGCTCACACCTGTCTGTAGTTCCTGGGGACCTGATACTTTCTTGTGGCTTCCATGAATATCAGGCACACACATGGTACAGGCATGCATGTAGCCCAAACACCCATGCACATTATACCAGTAATGATAAAGTATTTTAAATTGGCATTAATTATAAAGGTGCTCCCTAAATCATGAGGTAAAAGGGCAAAGTCCAGACCAAAAGCGGTTAGGATTAAGACCCCATCCAAACAGACTCTATTAGCCAGACAAATGTTCAGCTGATACTGCCTTCACACAATTTTTATTAAGATTTATAAAGAAAATCAGAGTCCGTGTTTCCAAATTGTTGTACCTGTATTGGCAAAACAGGTACGACAAGTCTAACACACAAAGGTTGAAAACATGCTATGGAAAATCCACTGTGACTCTGCAGACAGACTATATTACATGGCATTTCCCCTTGTCTGAGTATTCTAGGTTCTACAGTGATAAACACTTTCAAAGTAAATAGTAAGATGGCATTTGTTACAAATATTCTATTAGCAATCAATCACTACTTAATGAAAAATTAGATAAAATACATCTGAAATCCTGTTATTTCTCTTCATTTACCTAATCTTAATTATTCCAATCTTAAGGAAAGACTTTTCTAAATACAAAGATTTAAAAAAAAAAATACAGAGAGCTTAAAAACTCACCTTCTCACAAATGATTCAAAAGCTTGAATGCAGTATTCTCTTAATTCATCATCATCTACATTACAAAATTTTACCACCAAAGGAATTATCTTCTCAAGGTATTCACCTAAGAAAAGCATATTGCTTCTTAGAACCACACACTTAAATATTTAAAAACAATTTCTGGGGGACAGCCAGTCAGAGGGCTCAGAGGGTAAAGGCACAAGCTGCTGCACAGGCCTTGATCCAGGTTTAATTCCCCAAACCCGTGTACAGGTGGAAGGAGAGAACTGATTCCAGATGTGCTCTCTGACCTCACATGCACGTTAAGTCGCACATACATCATACACAAACAACATACAGACAATTGAAGAAAAGAGACAACTTTGAAACATTTAAAAATGTCTTACCTATTCTATGGCCAGCTTGCCTACTAATAGCAGCAATACATTGGATGTAGGTCCTTGTTGTTGACATGGAGTCATTTTTGGACAGCTCTGACAACAGGTGTTCAATAAGGTCTACAAAAACTATATTCCCACAGCTCATAACTAGATGGCCAAGAGCAATAATGGTTCTTTTCCTCACTGCAAGTCTAGGACTCGTCAGCTGCGGGAGTAGACAGGTCAGAATTGAAGGATGGAAATTTACAAGAAGTCCTCCTTGCCTTAAAAAAAAAGGAAGGAAAGAAAGAAAAACAAAAGAAAACAAATGAATTCAACATGCCAGAGCACTACTAATGTCTAGACTCTAAACTCAATGTACATATTTAGGGTACAAATTGGGTTGAGACAAAGTGGAAGTCAGAATAAAAGAAAAGCTGACCTTTCACTGTACCTACCAATGCAACTGAAAACGCTAAGCTAACCATCTACGGAGACCAACTCCTGAAGGGAGGCCAGTGTCACCTACTAGGCTGTCAAACAAAAAGCACAATGACCTTGTCACTTTCCTCCTTTCAAGACTTCAAAGTATTTGTCTACTTAGTCTTGTTTTTTTGAGTACTCACGACATCAAAACCCCAGATGTCTTTTCATTCTTCTCCCTCTTCTTTTCTCTGTCCATCTCACGCTCAGTTTTATTGGTTCATTTGCTCCCCAAAATTGTGTTTCCCAATCCTTCAACAGGCACAGTTAGCCAACAGTATTCATACCATCATGTGCCAACAGTGCCAGTGAGCACATCACACGGGACAATGGGTTATCGCCGCTTATCAATTAATCGGAGATTTCCACCCACCACAGCGGGACCCCAATCCACCAAAGGACCTCCTACTGCCTTTGTATTTACTCCCTATTGTGGAAATCAGATTATAACAACTCAGCTTCAACATTCTGACATGTGTGCATTCTACACCCTAGCACATTTAATCACCCAGGTGCCACCTAGTCTTCAAACTCAATGATGATTTCCATAAAAAGCTCCATTGAACACAGTCCTGCTTAGTCTCGACTCCCTATGGCCTTTCAGCCATTTCCCTTCTTATCTCCTAGAGTAAAAGCATAAATGTTCCGTGTGACAGGGCAATAATACCCTCATTAAATATAGCAATATACACACAATTTTCTGTACCAAAACCCGCAACTATTTTTATACTAAACCACATTCATTACAAATAGTAGTCACAAATAATGAAGAACTAATAATTATTAGAAACAGGACACACTGAGACTGAAATGCCCTTTAAGGTTTATTTTCTTAGGAGTGGCTTATTTCTTCCAAAGCCTGCCTGCCACAGCAAGTAGGAAAGCCACCAATGAGTGAAATCCAACTCCCGCCCCACAAACATGCAGTAGAAACACGGTTCAGAGAGGTTATTAGTGTTTAACTGCAGATTAGTGACTTCCACTAAAACATCTCCTCACTTAAGCAGATTACTGAACATGAACACAACAATAAAACATAAGCTGCTAAAAAATGTTCAATCACAAACTTGAGATTTTTCAGAATCACAAAGTATCTGTGACACATAAGAATAGCTTACATTTCCTTTACCCCTAACCACAGAAATCTAGGCCAAGTTTCACTCTATTTCTAACACACGTAATACAAATAAACAGTGGGCACATTTACCTGCTCAGCATATCTGCCATAATATCCAAGGCCTCGAGCTGGACAGAGACATCTTCCTGCTTTGCTATTGCGCTGGTCAGGCGTCCAGTAATCTTCTTACACACATTAGCAGCTAGTGCGGAGCCTGTAAAGGGAGGAAAGAAAAAGTTCAAATATGACACATTCTATCTGATAGTCGACTAAACTTGTTCAAGACACTTAAGAGATCTTTGCTAAGGAAGAAAATGTTACAAACAAAACAAAACAAAACAAAAAACCTTATTAGACCTAACCAAGAAATAGTAACTGTCAAAGGGTCACCATTCACATTTTGCCGGGCAACTACTGAATGCTGGCTAGAAGTCTGTAGTGCTTGTGGCAAACAAATGCCTAGATTGAAATGCATCAAGGGTTTTCTGTTCTTGAACTTTTTCTAACAACAGCCTTTATGTTCTGCTATGTTTGTACCCCAATATTTAAACACTTTCTTAAAGAAAAAACAAAAACACAATCAGGTCTAAGTCCCAATGTAGTTATTTCACACCAAATGGAGATATGCGCGCGCGCGCACACACACACACACACACACACACACACACACCACCCCTTCTCTTTAAAGTAGGTGATGTGTTACTGATAAATGCCAGGAAAAGGGACCAGGTAACTCACTGTGAACGTTAGAATCTCAATGGGTAAAAAGAAATCTTGTTAAAACCAGCAAAATGCAACATGAGAGAAAACCATGAAGACAGGTAAGACCATTCTATGGCACATCCTTGGGAACTGACAGACTATTGGCTGCTGAAGGAGAGTGAAGCAATAATGGTATGCTCTGGCAGACGAGCACTCATTTAAGATAGAAAGAATTGCTTTCCTTCTTGGGGTGCGAGGGATGGAACCCAGGGCCCAGTACATGGTAGGCATACTTTACCACTGAACCACATTCAGAGCCGCCCAAAAGTGTTAATCTTTACACAGGCAGGATCAAAACTTTGGGTGCTAACTTCATCTCTGTAAATTTCAACTGCGCGATGTTTAGACTCACTGAAGCGACTCAGAGAGCACTGACTGGGACAAGTATAGTGAATTATTAGTAGTCACAAAATGTACACTAGATTACCAATCTAAAATCTTCCCACAAAGTAGGCAGATAATTCCCATTTGCAGAAGAAACAACAACTTTCAGACTTCTAATTTAAACCCCAGTACTGCAGTCAAAGCCAAGTGCATACTCACATTACCTAGATAATTCTTGCAGAGGCCAATAGCTAATTATCAAATTAATTAATTATTAAATTATCAAGTAACCAAAAAGGGCTCAAACATAAGAAGCTACTAGTAAAAACTATTTCATAGCTATGCCTGAACTTTAAAAATTTTACATAATAAGCTTTGATGAAAAACTACATCAAATTTGGTACTGCAAACTAACGAGAAGTCGCTGTCTGGCTATCGTTTCCCACACTGCAGAGCTGTACACACACAGCAGCTCTCTCACCTCTCTCGCCTGTACAACATGTAGCACTCTTAACACCCTGCTTCAACATAAATATCCTGCAGAACTGACTCGGCATATTTAAATCTCATTTACTCCAAAGTTACACTTGTGTTTAAGAGAAATACGGCTTCAAATCACCCCTCTCTGCCTTGGACCGCAGAGGGAGGGTGTGTCTCCATAGAAAGAAAATATGACAAAGTGTTCTTGCTTACCACTGGAAGCCGGAGGAAGTTCTCCAATTACTGTTTTAAGGCCAATACTGGAAATATCCCGAAGCTGCTCCTTGTCGGAAAGCATGTTTGTGCAGAGGGTGTCGACGATCGTCTCCACTTGGTACTCTTTTACTTTACTCACTAAAGGGCCAAGACTGCAACAGAAAGAAGGAAGTTCTTTTAACATCTAGATAAACACAAAAATAAACAGAAAAAGTAAGGAGAAATATAAATCTTGCCTAGTAACTGTCAATTTTAACCACAGATGCCTGTATCATGATATATAGTTAAGGATGAAGGGGAACTAACTGATAGGTTCCTTGTAGTTGGCCTCCAATTTTCCCTACTGATTTCCAACAGAGTAACAAGAAACTGAAAATGATTTCCATCGTGCATGCTAACCCTCCAAGCACACAAAACAAGCAAACAAAGCTTTAGTAGTCAGGTGCTGCTCCCAACAAGATTTACCTACAAGAAAGGCTCCACACAACGTTACAATGCCAACTTAGGGCCTTTCTTGTTACTGTTCTAGTTTCTTCTAATTTCCTGTCTGAATTTTAAAAGCACACTGAAAACCGCTAGTCCTATTATGTGCTCCCAAAGCACACTGCACATCTTCTGTTTGGTACACATCTTCTGTTTGGTACTGGTGTGTTACTCCTGCTGGGTGAACCCTTCCATGAGGATAAAGTCCTTCCTGTGTGTCCTGCCCAAACACTGGAGCACATAGCAGGCATGTTCGGTATATGAATATTCATCAGGAAACAACTTTTAGTCAAGATCCCTGATGAAGAAGGCATGGGCCCTAAAATAGAGGATTTACTATCAAGCTTATGAGGTAAGAAACTCATGTAACCATGAAATATAAAAAGGCACTAACAATTTTACAGTTTCCTAAAACTTTCACATTCAGTTTTACTGGCAGACCTATAAGTGAGATTCTTTTGGTAGTAGGTTTGAAGAGATAGTTAGGAAAGAAGACTATTTATTTCAATAGCTCTCACTTAGGTAAGCAACCCTAGTCAATACAAGGGTCACCAAAGTCATGAGACTTAGTGGGGGTAGGATGTTACAATATATGCAAGAAGAAAGAAAAAAGAAAAGAAAAAAAAAAGACCACCATTTCCAATGGCGAGGTTAAGACCAGAAACTAGAGTAGACTGAATGGATACTGGAGGAAATGAGGGAAAAGGAGGCTCAAGAGACGGCTCAGCTAGTGGAGTGTTTTCATAAGTATACACACACACCACAAACATACACAATAAATTATATCCTCAAAAATAGTAGAGCACTATTTTGTATTTTTTAAATTTTTCTTTAATGTTGGAGGTTTAAAAAAATAATTTCCATAATTTCCACAGACAGTTTTGTGTTCAATTTGTTGTGGAAGCACATGTCACGTGGTCTCCAGATAATCACTTGTGTACTGATAAAAACAGTAGAATCCAAGGAGGAAACAAGTCCTCAACAGCATTCAGTGACAGTCTGGACCTCAGGTAATGGACCGCCTCAGGAGGTCCCCGGACCACTCCAAGAACCACTGCTTAAGAAACCTAAAGGAGTGGGGCAGGTGGGAATCAAACAGACGACAAGCAAAGCAACTTCTCCAAATCCAAATGTATCAGCATTTACAAAACATGAATAGTCTCCTGTACTATGAAGCAATCAAGCATTAGTTAGAGCAATTAAAACTGTGTATGCCCAATCACTGATAAAGATGGCGACCCAGAGCCCTCCTTTCAACAAAGGCCTTGACTTTGCTTCCATCTTTGCTGGGCAAGTATGCACAGCCAAGCAGTAAGTTAAGAATCCTCTCACTCATGTCTACTCCTGTGTTATTTCCCATCTCCTAATGTTCCCCTTCTGCTTTCTGGCTCTACTCCCCACCTGGCCTTTTTAGTCACAGGTGAATCCAATCTCTCTCCTTACTGCAATAATCATGCACTTATCACAACCAACTGGCCAGTTGGAGTAAAGGCTTCCTTATTGTTTAAACAAATATCAGTCATTTCACCTTTAACAGCATAGACTTTTAAATGCATGCAAAGAAGATTGATATTACTAAGAAGAAATGGCAAAACAGTATCACAGAAATCTTAAGATCCCTCTCAGTCAATAGATTATTCAAACCAAACACCAGAGAAGATCTATCTCTAATACCCAAAAAATAATAACCAGGACTTAAAGAGAGATTCACACTGAAGTGACTGTTATGTACAAAGCTCCAAGGATTTAACAAAAATTAATGTAATGAACAGATATGAGTAGCCGTGGTTCAGAGTTGAAAGACAGAACACTAGTAGTACGCAGGTTCTTCTCAAACATTCCTCCAGCTTTGCCATAATTACACCTGCAGTTGAACATGCTGACATTTTAAATATAGAAATTGACAGTGACTGAAATAAGGGCTTTTAAAGAAACAATATAGTCCCAAGATAGGAAAAAAAAAAAATCAAGCTAGACAACATAAGTAAGTCACATTACTTCAGACTTACTATACATCAAGTATTTGACAACATCTGTAGACATCTATCACTGACATCTGGGAAAGCAGAAGTGGTACTGGCAGACAATGAAAACGGGCAGGGATGCTGCTGCTCTGCAGACATACTAGCTCCCCCACTCGATTTAGACTGATCTGGTCTAAACTCTTAGCAGGACTAGAGTGGAAAAGCCCGGAACAATGACAATATAACAGCGTAATACTGTTGTTAAGGACAGACAGATGGGTCGATGGAGCACAAAAGTCTAAAACACACACTTTCATACTCATTGATTTTTCTTTTTCAAAGATGCCAGGTACATTCTGAATTCAGTACACTGGGGGAAAGGAAGATCTTTTCAATGCACAGTGCTTCAACAGCTGCCCATCCATATGGGAAGAAGTGAACAGCTCGGATCTTACATTTTCCATAAAATTAGTTCCACACAGTTCACAGAACTAAAAATAAAAATGAAAACCACACCTAGGAGAAAATCTTTGTAAACTAAATCAAACATTTCTTAGGACATGAAAAAGTAACTACAAAATAAACACTTTGTAAGTTAAATCAAACTTAAAAATCAAAATTAACTACAAGTCATCTAATTAGAAGTTATTTACAAAATAAATATGTCAATGGATAGATATAAAAACATACTTTAAAAATCCTACAACTTGATAATAATGATGAATCCAATTCTAAAAGCTGGAAAAGTCCATAACCCAGTAAAGAGCCACACTCTGGCCAGAACACACAATATGAAACAACTCCTAGAACAAGGCTCTCCAAATCACCCGGGGAAAGCTCATGAACTCAGAGAGACTGAAGGGGCAGTCACAGGGCCTGCACGGGTCCGCACCAGGTCTTCTGCACATATAGTATAGCTTTCAGTTGAGTACTTCAAAAAAAATTTTTTTTTTATTTTTTAATTTTTTTGTTTAGTTTGTTTTGTTTTTCAAGACAGGGATTCTCTATGTAGTTTTGATACCTGTCCTGGATCTTGCTTTGTAGACCAGGCTGGCCTCGAACTCAGAGATCCACCTTGCTCTGCCTCCTGAGTGCTGGGATTAAAGGCGTGCGACACCACCGCCTTGGCTCAGTTTAGTACTTTTATGGGACTCTTGAATATGTAAATGAGCGGGTCTCAGATTCTCATGCCTTTTCCTGGGGCTCTGTTTCTTGGCTTGTCCAAGAAGTTTTCGTTTATTATTACATTTATTTGTTAAGTAAAATAAAATATTAAAAAAAATACCAGCATTAAAAGAAAACCCTTTCGCTTTTTTGACAAACAGAGTACATACACAGTTGTGAGAAATCACAACTACTAAAATGACCACAAAGACCAGCTGCAGGAGGTGCATGGGTGTGAGAGGCTAATGTTCGGTCTAATAACAGGCATAGCCAAGAAACCATCTACAGATGTACACGTGTGTTTAGTGAACAATCCGTGTGCTACTGGCAGAGCCTGTGGACTCCTCTATGACCCCGTCTGTCTTGTGTCACTTCTCCTTTTCCACCGTGTTTTCTAAAGACAAGGGGGTTCTGCTACCCTCTGTTATTAAGACTCCATTCTGAGCCTTCTTTTTCCATTTTCTTCTTGCAGTGGAAATACCCCACAGCTTTACCTTTATCAAAAGAAGGACACTCCACTTGGACATCTTCTAACTACACAGAAAGATTCTTACTATTTAGTCCTGATCATGACTTTTGTCCTTGCCAATGATGGCTGATCTTTTGAACTTGACAGAATAAAGAAGTAACCTCAACTGAAGGAAGGTTCATCAGACTGGCCAGTGGGTAGGTCTATGGGGCATTTTCTTGACTGTCAGTTGATGGGCAGTATCATCCCTAAGCAGACTAGCCTGGGCTGACTAGGAAAAGGAGCTGGATGTGACCCTGAGAGAAAGCCAGTTATGTAGCTTTTGTCTAGTTTCTACTTCAAACTCCTGCCTTGAGTTCCTGTTTTGGCTCTGCTCCATGATGGACTATAACCTGTAAGATGAAAAAAAATCCTTCCTAAGTTGCCTTTGGCTAGTGATTTAACACTGTAACAGAAAAGCTAACTCGAACAGTCATATCTGCTTGTATCCTAAGTCCTTTAGGAATATAATATAAAAATTTCTTCCCCATCTTTTAATAGTGCTAGGGATCAACTAGTAACTCATACATGCTAAGCAAGAACTCTACCATCAAGCTGCATTTTTAGCTCCCCAATCTCTTTAATTATAAATGCAAAAACATAAAGATTCATGGACTTGGTGGAATACAACTTTAATCCCAGCAGAGGCAGGCAGATCTCCAGGTTTGAGGACAGCCTGGTCTACAGAGAAGAGTTCCAGGACAGCCAAAGGAACCCTACACAAAGAAACCCTATGTCGAAAAACAAAACAAAACGAACAAAAAAAGATCAAAAGATTCCTGTACAAATATTTGTACATTTTATCCCACTTTAAATATCCTTCTACTATGTGCGAGAGTGCATGAGAAAAAGTGGGGGACAAACTGTGGGAACTGGAGACTGCATTCAAATCTTCAAGCTTGGCGGCAAGCGCCTAGACCTGCTGAGCCAAATCGCCAGGGATACAGCACTTGTTACAGACCTGTTTTATTTTAAACTTGTAAAGGTCTCAGGGTTAAGTAAACCTGCACTGCAAGACTAAAAATTCTATGTCAACCAATGATTTCTCACCTTTTACAGGCTTTTCTTACAGACAGAAATCGAAATGACTAAGCAAAAACTCATTTGCAAGCTTTATACAAATCCAATAAGGCAGCAATGGAACAAAGCTTTAAATGGATAGATATTGAATGATGTATTACAATGACATTTCACAAATGAAACTACCTTCCTTTCTACATTAGTTTCTAAGATTTAGCACCCACAAATTAACTGACTCAATAATTCTTTATTGTTTGTGGCCCTGAGGAAGAAGCTAAGATATCACACATGTTAAGCAAACCCTCACCCACGGGCTGTTCTCCCAGGTCTCATTCCACTTCCTCATTCTGAGCCAAGGTCTTACTAAGTTGCCAGGTAGGCCTTGAGTCTGGAGACCCTCTTGCTTCAGCCTAAGTACCTGGGATTACACGCAGGGCTTAAACTGGCTCAAAAAGAGTTTACTGAGAACTCAAATCCTACATTCTTAAGAACAAATGCAACTGCCAAGAACCGAACTAGTAAGAAGCGCTCAGTAGAAGCACACTAAAAAACAACTGGGATTTCTGCAATTTCGAGCAGGTCCTTGTGATACAGCATCACACCAAGTTCACTCTGGTTTTAACCGCTGTCTGCCTCTTACTCGGCCTCCCCTTCCCTTTTTTTGAGAAAGGAGCTTTGTAATGAACCCCTTGGCAGTCTTGAATGTGTAATCCTCCTGCCTCTGCCTCCTGTGATTTCAGGCATGCACATGCAGTCTTTACTGCTGTCATTTTCTAAGATTTAAGTTTTGTTTTTCACTGAATCTCTGGTTTTGAATTTCACCTCAACTAGAGTGGGAATTTCAGATGCAGACCAAAATCAAATCAAAACAAAACCATAGGCAATGGTCACACGAAAAGCACTGTTTCTGGATTTCTCTACATATACTTCCTAACAGCTGAATAATCTCATGAAGTCCACACTAATGAGTTGAGTCTGTAACGAAACATCCTGCATTCATCTCATGCAGTCACTCAACATTTACAGTAACCTAAGCATTCCAACATAAACTTTCAGAAAAGAGCATCAGACTGAACATCAGTTTTTCAAGAGTGGGCACGCAGACCCCGCTTACCACTTGACAGCTAAGTTCTGTACTTCCCCATTCTTATCTTCTAGCAGCTTCAAAATCATCTTCACCACTTTCCTCTCACTGTCGTCATCCAGCTTGATGGAGTCTTTCTGCAGCTCTGTCATCAAGTCATTTGTCGCCATAAACCTGGTAAAGTTGAAAAAGTTCAAACAACTTAGTCGGGCAGTGGTGGCGCACACCTTTAATCCCAGCTTGGGAGGGTAAGGCAGAGGAAGCGGATCTCTGAGTTTGAGGCCAGCCTGGTCTATACAGTGAGTTCCGGGACAGCCAGGGCTACACAGAGAAACCCTGTCTCAAACCCCTCACCCCAAAAGAGACAGAGACAGAGAATTTAAAGCATTAAAATACTGATTCCTCATACTTAGTGATGTTTCATTTTGCAAAAGAAACATAGTACGATATATTATAAAACACTCAACTACTTAAGTCGTCATAAATTGAAATGCTACAAAGAGTAACAGACTATACTTAAAAATCAATGTTTTCAGAAAGGCACTTTTTAAAGAAATTAAGATTTACTTATACTTTTATGTGTATGAATGTTTTATCTGCATGCATGTATGTGTACCACGTGCATGCCTATTGGATCCCCTGGAACTG
Organism: Peromyscus aztecus; assembly: GCA_902168405.1. Lineage (NCBI taxonomy): Eukaryota > Metazoa > Chordata > Mammalia > Rodentia > Cricetidae > Peromyscus > Peromyscus aztecus. The sequence goes on along the minus strand of CABHPQ010167208.1, from coordinate 7,953 downwards.
GAGTTACAGATGCTGTGGGTGCTGGGAACCCAACCCAGGTCCTTTACAAGTGTAACACATGCTCTCAACCTCTGATACACCTCTCCAGCCCTTCAGAGAGGCACTTTTAAAATTCTAATGTGCGCTTACATCAGTCACTAACCAAATTATTCCTAGATCAATCTTGATTTCAATTTACTAGCAAGACTACTAAAGTATTCACTAAGAATGTTCTTCCAGTCTCATTAATTGCACTATTACTTTTGCAGCAGTGAGGGTGGGTGGTGGCTCCATATTCTTTGCATGGGATTTTAATTTAATTTGATTTACAAAAACCTTAACCACAAACATCAAAAATACCTTTCTTGCATGATATGAGTGTTGAATTGGGGGATTATGTATTACAAATTGCTAAGTATATATACAAATTACTAGTTAAGTTTATTTTCAAAATGGACAGGGGCTGGGGAGATGGCTCAGCAGTTAAGAGCACTGGCTGTTTTTTTCAGAGAACCTGGGTTCAAGTCCCAGAACCCACATGGCAGCTCGAAACCGTAACTCCAATCCCAGAGGATCGAACACCTTTTTCTGGCCTTTGTGGGCACCAAACATGTATACAGTAGAGACATACATGTAAACAAACACTCATACACATACAAATCAAAATAATAACATAGAAACTTTTTGATCTCAGATTTAGTAAAAGGGTTGGATATTCAGTAAAGAAAAATGTAAAGTTCTAGATTTCCTTCCCCCATATAGGTTAACAAAAACATTGTTTAAAATTAATGTTGCTGGATACAGATTGATCCCATGCAAATAAAGCAACAAGAGTTGTTAAAAGCCAAATGAACATTTTTCCTAATCCCTGGCTCTCAACAGCTGGCAAGACAATTTAGTAAGTGATTAGTTTAAGGTAATTTTAAGGATAATTTCAATAATTAGGAATCAATAGCCATTTAACACCAATGTCAATTTTAAACTACATAAAAGCATGTAATTCAATTTTTATCAAGTCTTTCAATTTTTATTTCAGGTTCCATATTTATTTTATTTCAAGTTCCATAAAATTGCTAAAGAAAAACTTACGTTCACAATGAGGCAATAGGAGATAAACAGGCATTTTTTGAAGCTCCTCCCATTATATAATAAAATAAAAAGCAATATTAAAATCAAAGTTTTGATTAATATTCTGAAGTGGGGAAAACTGCATAATACCTTAATGAAGGTATATTAATTGTCTTAGTCACTATTCTATTCCTATGAAGAGACACCATGACCAAGGCAACTCTTAGGAGAGAAAGCAGTTAACTGGGGGCTGGCTTACAGTTTCAGGGAGTGAGTCCATTATCATGGAAGGGAGCGTGGCGGCATGCAGGCAAGCACTGGAGCAGTAGCTGAGAGTTCTACATCCTGATCCACAGGAGAAAAGAGAGAGAGAGAGACTGGGACTGGAGGTTTTGAAACCTCAAAGCTACTCGGGGTGATACACTGACTCCAACAGGGCCACACCTCCTAATCCTTAGGATCCTTTCAAAGGCCACACCTCCTAATCCTTAGGATCCTTTCAAACAGTTCCACTCCCGGGTGACTAAGCATTCAAATATGGTACCCCCAATGGGGCCATCCTTATTCAAAACACTACACAAAGCACTAAAAACATTTTAGCATGCTTTCCTTAAATAAAACACACTAAATACTCACTAGTTTACAACCTCTCAGCATTTTGTAATGCCAGTTGTTGAGTCCAGTAACAATAATCAATTTAAGTTTAAAAAAAAAAGGTAGACAATCTCAATAACAAGGTGTTTGATAGTTCTGGTGGGTTCTACTAGATACAAGAATGGGTACATCCTTTTACTCATCTTCTACTTATTCACTGTCTATTAAACTAGAAAGCCAAGACTAAGCTAAGCACAAGCAAAGGGTCAACCAGCCTTCACCTTGACATCAAAAACATGTAATAAAGAAGCCTATTGATTTTCAAAACCCCAGTGATTAAAAGCTAAATAATTTTTAAGGTTGAAAAGAATCAGCAAAGTTATCAACATTATTTTCAACGTCAGAAAATCTGGATGAAAGTACGATAATCCCAAGATTACCTCTCAGTGGTGATGCCGAAACAGACAGTTGCGGAAGTTTCTTTCCTAGTCCTATATAAAAACCTGCATAATAAATACTCTTGGAAGGAGGTTTTTCAGCCAGTCTGAAAGCTGTTTTCAAGCAGGCTGAAAAGCTAATTTGGAAGACTCCAGCACACTCTACTATTCCAGGTTCTAAGGCAGAGATCACACACACACACACTCAGTCTGCTGTTTTTCATCTAATGGGACAGGCATAAATAGACAAAATCTCATCCTTACAATTTTTTCCAAGAATTTATTAGTTTCATCTGAAGTTTCAAATATATTCATCTCCTTTAAAAATTATTTCTTTTATTCTTCTTACAAATTTCTAACACCAGGCAGTGCTGGTGCACGCCTTGAATCCCAGCACTCGGGAGGCAGAGGCAGGCGGATCTCTGTGAGTTCGAGGTCAGCCTGGGCTACCAAGTGAGTTCCAGGAAAGGCTCAAAGCTACACAGAGAAACCCTGTCTCAAAAAACCAAAAACCAAAAACCAAAATAAAAAACAAATTTCTAATACCAAAAAGCACCCTGGCATGGTATGCACACCTATAATCCCAGGTGCAGAAGGACAGGTCAAGGTCATACTCAGCTAAATGACTTTGAGGCTAGACAAAGCTACATGAGGTACTGTCTTAACAAAACAAGACAACACTTACTGAGACTATCCAAACAATCACATCAAACAAAGAGCCTGCTGGTTTAGCTCTCAAAGCAGGAACAGGGGTTTAATAGGGAAGCTGTCCTAGGACTTATCTTTCTCTTTTGGTAAGGGTGGTGGAGGGATCCACAGAGCCCATCAGAATAAAGCCTAGCTGTTCAGTGTGTCTGGAGCACAGAACCAAGTGGAGAGAAATTTAATCTGAGAGAATGGAAATGCAGGCTAAAGTGAAGCTGGAAACAGTCCCAGGTATTCACTAATCATGTACTAAGAAATCAACATACCAGGCATTCTACAAACTGCTAAGGTTACAGGGACTAGCCATAGCAGATCCAAGTCCCTGCCTGTTGTTTCAGAATTTACAATACAATCCAGTAAGGGAAATATTTTTAAGGCTTCATATATGAACAAATACTTGCACAATTATGAAGTGAGATAAATACTACAAAGCAAAACAAAGTCCCATCAAGGAAACTGCAGATGGAGAGATGGGTAAGTGGTTAAATGTGGTGAGTCCTAAGGACCAGAGTTTGGATCCCAGCACTCATACCGGGGGGGGGGAGGCTCACAACAGTTAACTCTAGCTCCAAGGGATCTGATTCCTTATTCTGGCCTCTACAGGACACCCCCTTCCCCAAATACACACTAACGTATATCCACTCACACAGAACAGAGGGAATCCATTCACAAAAATAAAATTAAGAATATTTAAAAGAAAGCACAATGTCCTGATACCCATATCAAGGAACGCTGGAAAAGGGAAAAAACTGACACCAAGTGACCAAGGGCTATAAAAGAGATCTGTAGACTGTCCCAGGACTTGGGACTTTGGATTAAGAGTACTGGGAAGCTACCCAAAGACACGTGGGACAGAGCTGGGAAGAGAAATACTAGACTTGCCTTCCGGAAGAGCCATTACCACACTTCCGGAGAGCCAACCATCAGTCAGCTGGACTAGAGACAGGTTAGGATACAGCACACAAAAGACAACACAGACTACATGATCCAACACTCTTCACTGCAATGGGGCTCTGCCTTCAAATTTCCTATCACAGACAACTAATCTTCTCCCGGGTTATTTAGAGCTTTGTGGTCCACGTTTACACTTTCTGCTGATGGTTTTGCTGCTTATCATGGCCCCCAGGCATAATCTGAATTCCCACATATAAAAAGGCTGTGATGTCCCTTCTGGAAAAAAAGCATGTTAAATAAGCTTCATTCATGCATGTGTTAAACTGCTATTGACTATGAGTTCACCGTTTAATCAACCATATTAAATAAAGTGTTTTTAAATGCAAGTAGACATAAAACAAAACTACTAACATATCAACTAATAAAAATGCAGGAATCAGAGGCTCACAGGAATCAAACTTCATAATCTCCTTAAAAGCAATGATTTGGGGTTCAATGTCTGCTAATTCAGATTTGAGGAAATTTTCCAGAACATGTTACCACAAACAGTAAGGGCCAACTCCTTGTATTTGAATTTAAGGGGTAAAATTAATAGTTCTCTTCAGAGTGAATTACATACAGGGACAGAGAGTAAAGAAACAGATAAGGGATTACTTACAGGGACAGAGCTAGGAGAAAGAAGTGGAAAGAGACTTAAGACCTGGATCAGAGAGCATCCCTGATGCCCAGGAGGAAGAACAAAAGCTGTGGGCATCTCTGTGAGAGGCAGAGTCTCCATGTTATGGAGCAGCACTGTTAACACCAGAGCGACAAGGGAGTAACGTGGGTTAACTCCAAACTATCCTGACTGGGTATGCCTCTAACCGTAAGCAACAGAAGCAAACAAATATGAAGACACGAACATCACAAATTAATGTCCTATAGCTCAGCTTTGCCATTAGTCAGAAGTAGAGGCTGAAAATTTTTAAAAACACAGTAGTCCACGCCATTAAGAAACCAACAATCTGAGTGAGGCCCACACCTAAACCCCAGTTACTACAAACTGATGAGATGCTTCCATCTACAGCATATTGTTTCCTTGGACTTAAACAATCTCAAAGAACATTCACTGCAGATAAGTTTATAATAATGAAAACTATCATATATCCCCCTTCTCTTCCAAGTGATCCAGTTTTTCCACTGTTGAGTTATGTTCTCCCCATAACATTTATTGAGATGCAATTATGCAACTGTCCCCTTTCTGACAATACCCAATTTAAAGCAAAACTGCTTCCTTTTGCCTATCCAAACATGGCTCAAATAAAGAGGTTCCTTCCAACAGCCTCTTTCTGAGACACTCACAGCTTTCGGAGGTACTAAATGATATCAGGGATGGCACTTAAGAAAACTTCAAGTGTGCTAACTGTTTAAATACAAAACAGAAGACATACACACAATCTATTACGTGAAGAGACTGTTAGGGATTTTAGGGAGAGTGACTTTAATAAGTTCAGATACCAGCTTTGATGTTCCAAATTTTTCTTGTAGTCAATGAGAATTAGTAAGAGTTAAAAAAAAAAAAAACAGCTATGATTTTTAGGGGAAAAAATCTAATGGACAGAGCGAATGAGACTTCAGAAGGGACTAAGACCAGGAGACTAATTTGAGAAACATATACTAGAGGAAGGCTGAAGAAGAGTTGCATCCAGGTCCTGTTCTATTTGCAATTTCCAGCAAACATTAATTTAATAAATAAGCTACCATGAGGCTAAAGGAGATTTAAGATGAGACGGAGAGCTACCTTCCAGCCTGTTAGGCAATTCTCTAGTGGACTTACTCTGCAGGCAAGACACCTTCCTGACTCACACAGTCAACAAGTGTTTGGGGGGCGGAGTGGTCGTGGAGGCATCAGCATCAAGAGCTCAGGGGAAGCTCTTCAAACAGTGCTTACCAGAGTCAGAATCCAGAACCTACACACCTGACTTACTCTACTGTTGTGAGCTTCCAGAGGGGAGAGTTTACTCATTCCAGGTCAATTCAGCACACAGAAGCAGCAATGACATCAGAAAGTGGCATACTGTGCTGTACAATGAGTAACTTTCACCACCTCCCCCTCAGACATAAACACAACTTTACTCTTAACTACAGCAGAGATCTAGGTGACTTAGCCAGAGTGCATCATGCAGCAATTATCTTTCAAAGATTTTATGCACATACCACCTTTTCCTCGTGTATTTACTAGAGCTATGAATAAGCCTGGAGTAATCTATCTATATAGACAAGTTTCCTCTATGACACTCCTTTCTCCCCCTTTTCAGTACTGAACTCTTCCCACTGCTGAGCTGTCTGCACATAGGCATACAGGAAGATCAAGCAAGCTGTAACCATCATCTATCTGCCTTAGAGTATGTACAAAGTATCCCAAATCACCTTATCATCTCTTTAAACCTGCTCTTCAAGAAAAGGCAATCAAGGTGGTATGCTACACTTCTCTTTATGTTCATGTGAAAACCCACACTTTCAGCTATGCAACAAACTCTCCAAGCTCCCTTCCCACTCCTAGGATGACATTTTTACTAACCTCCAAGTTTCCAAAGGAAAACATCCTCGAACTAAATAAAAGTAGTATGAAGTAGGACCAGGTCCCTGGACTGAAGACACAGCTCCGAGGTTAAGGAGTTGTTGTCGCTCTTAGAGAGAACTCGGGTTCAGTCGCCAGCACCTACACAGTGGCTCACAAACATCCATAACTCCAGTTCCCGGGGATCTAATGTCCTCTTCTGACCCGAGGGCCCCAGGCACATACATACACGTGGGCCAAACATTCATACACACAAAATAAAATAACCCAAGTATTTTTAACAATCAGGTCCCTATTCTTAAGGACTCTGCTGAACCAATGACTGTCCAGCTATAGGATAAATCATCTGCTCCCTTGCCCTCAATCGTGTTTTAGGCCATGTGTTTTCATTGTTTTCATACTTTTCTCTGCCAACAATTTTGCTAGCAAGACCTCAGTAAGATCAGCACAGACATGACATCTCTGCTTTAATCCTCTGTCACTCACTACCAGACACCTACTTACTGCTGACATTACACACCTCTACCATTCATCGAGCAGATTTTCTGGGGATAAGCAGTAGAGCCCAAACTTCCCAAAGCTCTACTAAAGGAATTAAACTATCTTCCAGAACAAAACATTCCATCAACCTGATTTTAAAAGCAACTGATGCCTGGCTCTATCCTGCCTTGCCATAGGCCAAAGCAGCTTTATTTATCAACCAATGACAGTGACACATATTCACAGCGCACAGAAAGACCACCCCAGAGCAAAGTAGCATAGTAAAGAATGTGCTAGATTACAGGGAGGGAAAGAGATGCCATCCTGCAGCTACTAAGACTGGACACTGATGAGCGGATTCATTTTAACTTTGTAAGTATGTTTTCTGTGCGGAATATATATATTAGTTAAAAAGATCTTATTTCATGCTGTTGGCCTAGAAACCACAACAATATGTAGCCTTGGTTAATAAACATTATCTTACTGAAGCCACATAATGTCTTGAATTCATATTGTCTTAAAGTAGCCACTAACAAAAATTAAACATGTGTAGCTCCAGGTGTGTTGAATTATGGGGAAAGAGTGAATACTGGGGTCTTGTCTGAATGGAACACAATCCAGATGCCCGAAGGAGAAGGTCAGACTAGTGATGTAATAGCGTCGTCTCTATGGATTTGTGGGGGTGGGG
>CABHPQ010167207.1:1574-49832 GCA_902168405.1 Peromyscus aztecus | reverse complement strand
AGGACATAATATCATGAATGTAATAAATCAATACAATTAATGTAATTAATGAATATCATAAATATAGTTATTGAATGAATACTGCAAATGTAATCAATGAATATATATACCACAAATGTAATTAATATCATGAGTGTGATTAAAAAATAAATTAAAAAATAAATAAATAAAAGAAGCGGGGGGGGGGGGGGGGAGTTACTTGTGTGCTTCTGTGAAAGGAAGTGTAGAAGTTGGTGGCTTCCAGAGTGAGAGATGTTGTCCCTTCTCTTAAAACTATTAAAACTGGGAGAAACAGTTGGAAACTACACAAGAGAATGAAAGACCTTGGTTAAAGTGGAGTAGTGTGGAACTCCCACGGTGACAGTGGCTGATGGGCTGGCTCTGAACAGGATGTCTGTCTTTAAGTCACATCTTCTCTGCAGACCTGCTCACTGCCTGCTGGTCTGCAGCTGATGATTCCTTCTGGTTAGTCAGCTCTCTGGAGTTGTGAGATCTGCATATTGCACTGGATTGTCATTTCCAAATGTTTTGTCTTACTCCTTTTTGGAGTAAAAATTGAGTTTCTGATAATTGAAAGTCATTCTGTATAGTCTTAAGAATGTAAAATTTTTCGATGAGTTTTACCTTGGAAATTAGTTTATTTATTATGTTTAATTTTAGGAAATGGTGCTCTTGCAGAACTTTCTGAAAATGTGCATATTTCCGGAGTGTCAACTGGTAAGTCTCCTTTTGTAATGTTTAAATTTCATGCATGACTTATATGGTAAATATTGAAAACCACCTGGTATCTTATGAAGTGATATTTGGCTATAAAAATTATTGCTGCTTTCGCAGCATGTAATAAGGAGGGAAAGAACTGGAACATGGAGAAATTCTCATAAGATAAAGTGATGTTGCATGCCTGAGGGTTGATTATACTTTTTCAAACAGACTGCATAATTATTTTCATGTGGAAATTAAACCAAGAGAAAAGTCAACTTAAGTAGAATTAGATATTTTCTCTCCATGCAAACTTGTGTGAAATGAAATTAATTTTGAATGTTATCTCTAGAATTTACAGCTTTAGAAATGAAGTGTCTTGTTAGATGTTTTAGATTGGAGCAGTACTCCACAAAAACCTGTTTACTTGAGTGCACAGTTTGTTACGAAAACAATCCATTAGCATTCTTAGGTCTGTGGAACTCAGAAGTCAATCAGAGAATCAGATTCTTCATCCACCCAAGCTACAGCTTTGTTACCAGAGGCCATGGTTCCACGGCTGTCACTTGTGGTTAACTTGCAGTTTGGAACTGTATTTGCTCTGTTAACTCTAGTTACCAGCATTAAAAACAATTTATTTTTTCATGTATGGAAATAGTTTCTTACTACTAACAATTACTAATAATTCTTCATTTCCCTGCATTATTGATAAGATTTAGGTAGTTAAAAGTTACACCGCAATATTTATCAGTCTACTGAGTTTATATTAGAAATTTTACAATTTTTTTGTTTTTTCTTCCATAAAGAAAAATTGGAAGTTTGTTGTTGATTTTGTGTCCCTGACTTTGTGTTCAGGAGGTTAGTGGACTTCCCGTCCACTCTGGTTAGTCTGTGTGCTCAGTAGATGCACAAACACACCTGGTCTCCTAGACATCACAGTAGTCTTGTTCGTTTTCTCACTTTTTCATAGGCTTTTCATTATGTTGATTTTATACCTAACTGAAAACAAAGACTTGTTTTAAATGTTCTCTTATTTACTGCTGTGTGAGTATGGCACACGGGAGGAGGTCAGAGAACAGCTTGGAGGAGTCGGCTCCCTTCCACCATAGGCCGCAGGTCGGAACCAAGAGCTTCTACCCACCGCGCTGTCTCTGGCCCAGCAAAAGCCAAGTTTAAAGATAATCTTGTCTCCCTTCCCCATTTTTAATAACAAGTGAGAATTGTGATTACATTTCCAATTCACAATAGGAAATAGTGTTGTTTACAAATATTTTTATTTCTACAACCAAAGACTTGTTGTCTAATTCAGAATTTTTGTTTGTTTGTTTTTTGTTTTGTTTGGGGGTTTTTGGGTTTTTTGGTTTTTTTGTTTGTTTGTTTGTTTTTTGGGGGGGTTTTTTTGGTTTTTTCGAGACAGGGTTTCTCTGTGTACCTTTGCACCTTTCCTGGATCTCACTCTGTAGACCAGGCTGGCCTCGAACTCACAGAGATCCACCTGCCTCTGTCTTCTGAGTGCTGGGATTAAAGGTGTGCACCACCACTGCCCAGCCTAATTCAGAAGTTTTTCGAGACTGTTGTCTCAGGACTCCTTTCAAACGTTGATCCTTTCTGGCTGCCGTAGCAATTTAAGTTAAGCAGAGGGTTTAAGTGACAGCAGTTTCCTCAAAGTTCTAGAAGCTGAAGTCCAGAGTTAGGCAGGCTCTAGTGGGGTGGATTCCTGGGATAGCCCTCCTGCTGTTGGACCGGAGCATCTCCCTGTGGGGCTCACTGACTCCTCAGGAGTGCTTAGAGGAAAAGACAGTCTCTCTTCCTGTATGAGGACACTCACTATGAGGAAAAGACAGTCTCTCTTCCTGTATGAGAACACTCACTATAGAGGAAAAGACAGTCTTTCTTCCCATATGAGGACACTCATACGGTACCAGTACCGGGGTGACCTCTCAGCTGCTCGTTCCGGTGGAAGTCGTGAACACACAAACTACAGCTCCTTTAGTGTCAGCTCCTCCAGCTTTGTGTCAGGACCCTCAGCTCTTAGTGTTACAAGTCCTCGATAGTGTTCTGTGACAGACTTTTCCTGGGTAGACGCAACACACACAGTCTACTCCGTCACTCCAGACAGTGAGCCCACAACAGACCAAAGTACAGATACCACCGAAGTCCAACTTGGTGAGCTGTTGAGTGTTATAGGGGTCACTTACAGGGATGTAAGTGAGGGCTTACTTACAGGAGCAAAAATGACTCAAAAACAGCTACATCATCAAGGCCTACCCCAGCATGAGTGACAGCTCACAAAAGCTGGGATCCTGGAGCACGCTGCACAGCCTGCAGGCAACACAAAGGTTGGAGGGTTTCCTTTCCAGGTGGTTCAGTTGGTCCAACTGCTTCCAAGCAGCTGGACTGGTTCCTGTCTCCTTGATGTAGCTGATCTGCTCTCAGTCTTTGCAGACTGGCTCATCTGAGAGCATCCCTCAGCCATCCTTATTATTTACTTTCAGGAGGGGGTGCCTAGTAAATCTGGTCAGTTTCCAGAACTTCCTGAAGCTGTTTTGAGATGTTCACCTTCTGTCTGAAAGAGCAGGATCGAATGTTATAACAAGGGGGGAAACTGCTAGACGACTCTGCTTGTGCCTCAGACTGGCAGTCATGGGGGCTGTGTCTTTGTAAACCAGCTCACCCCGCTCTCCCTTGATGAAGACCAGAGATAGATGATAAAACGGAAGGAGTCTGCGTTGGAGTGAAGGCTGCAGCACTGAAGGCTGCAGCACAGGACAGGACACAGGACGGAGGGAGGCTCTGGAGAGTCCGCATGCTGCTTATGTAACCAGATATGCATAGCTGTGATTAATGTGGGACGCGCTCCTGGTGGCCCTGCTGGGAGGGGGTCAGAGGTCGTGTGTAAGGTCATCTGAAGTAGCTATAGGCAGGGTCATTTAAGGGTCCGTCATCGGAGCTGTCACAGTGGCCATGACAACTGCAGGAGCTCCTGAGGCTGTAATCAGTCCCCTTAGGCATTAGTGGTCGGTCTGAAGTCGCCACCTGTCATCCTCATCTGCTGGGTCCAACTTCCCTTGAGCTGTGGGAAGGTCATCAAAAGAGCATAAAGAACCATGGAGGAAGCAGCTGCCATGCCTTTGAACCTGGCAGAGCTGACGATTCAGTGTGGTTGCCATCCTGATAAACTTTGAGGAGCAAAAGCAGTATCACCCACAACCCCACTGGACTCAGGAACCAGGGAGACAACAGCAATAGTTCTCAGGAGGCCTTTGCCATGTCTAGCTTGGGACAGCTGCCCAGTGTGAACTTTTTCAAAGTTAACCCCCAGCCTACCCTTAGTGGGAGTTGGGGCCTTCTGGCCTGTCTCATTGGGTTGGAAGCCACCTGCATTTAGTCTGTCACTCTTTTAAGACTGTCTCCAGGACACTGGCATGGTTCAGTAGGTAAATGCCCTTACCACAAGGTTCATTCCCCAGATCCCACATGGTGTGAGGAGGGAACACACAGGCTGAATTCCACACAGGCTCTTGGGCCCCCCAACCCCCGGACACAAAATGAATAAATGTGAAAAAATATTTTAAAATGATACTGTCCTCAAATATTGGGAGTGGGTCTTCGGTATAGGAATTCTAAGGCGGGGGGGGGGGGGGGGGAGCAGCGATAAATTTCGTATTTCGTTCATAATAAGAAATTTGAAGAATTGCAGTCTTCTGAATAGAAATGGATGGCGGTGCAGTGGGGAGATGGAGGGTGGGACTGGGAGGAGAGGAAGGAGGGGAAACAGCGGGCAGGTTTTAAAAATAAATCAATAAAATATATACATTTGGGGAAAAAAAAGAATTGGGATTTTGTTTTGTTAGCAGTTGTAAGGATAGAGCCAAGGCCTTGAGCATGGCAGGCGAGTGATCTTCCCAGCAGTGAGCTCCACCTGGCTGTCATTACTGCTGCTCTTGAGGTGGGCAGAAGGGGCAGTTAAGACAGGGTCTCTGTAGCCCACACCAGCTTCCACCTAGCTGTGGCTGGGTGCCTAGCCCTGCCGCCACCTTTCCAGTGCTGAGCTTAGGAGGCTGTTGGGTCTGCCACCGATCCCCTTTTCGTTGTTCTTGAGATAGGGTCTTACCGTGTAACCAGGTCGTCCTGAAACTCCAGTCCTCCTGCCTTAGTGAAGCTGGTATTGGACTCGCCAGTTCACAGCACCATGCCCAATGAGAGTTTATGTGTTTGAGCACTACTAGTATTTACTGTATTAGAAATTAAAGCTGAGAAATTGCCTCAAAACTTATAAATTCAATTTAAAATAACAAGAATGAGTTTATTATAAGATTGTGTCTATAGCATAGTTTTATTAAAATATACTTTTCAAGAAAAAAAGTGTCAACAGTATCATTGTTTTATAATATTGTAAGGCCTTTATTGATGGATTTAAAGTAGCTGGGTTCTCAACATCTGTTTCTACATTTAGTCTTTTGCAACATGTTTTATTTAACACATGAAAATAATCTAATTGATATGTAACTAAAAGCATATAGGATTATTTTAACAATCTTTTTCAGACAATTGTGAATATCCTTTGTTATAAAAATCCAACAAGTGTTAGTTTCTAAAAGTTTAGCTGCAGTTGGAATCTGAATTCTTGTGTGCTCTGTGACAGTGCAATATGGTTTAGCTTTGGCCTCTGAGTGTGTTTTCATGACCGGGTATGATTTTATAGCATGTCAGTCACTTAATGCTGTTTGCTGAGTTGTACAGATTAATATGGAGTGTGAAGGCTGCAGAAATTTGGACATATCCAATATCAAATTGTAAACTTAATATCAATGCATCAGGACTGAATTATACTTCTTACTTTTGTCTGTTTGCTTGAGATTAGGCTGCTGGACTCTTGCTTAGTATTGCCTTTGCTCTTAGGAAATTCCTGTTTGAGAAACATCAGCCTAAAGTCACACTTTAAAAGGAGGAAAACGTGTTCTCTCTAAGCCTTTCCCCACTTAGAATTTGAGACACGTGTAGACATACTTATTGTTTGCTACGGCTGCCATATCGAAGCACCACAGACTAAACAACATAATGTGTTTTCTCAGGAGCCTGGAGGCTCAAAGCCTACAATCAAGATGTGGCAAGAATAGTTTGTGCTGTGTTCTCTCTGTGGCTTTTAGATGCCATCTTACTGCATCCTGCCCCGGAGTCTGTTCTAATGTCTTCTGAAGTTACATCATAATATCTCACCTATGTGACCTCCTTTTAACTTAATTACCTCATCAAAAAGTCTCTCTGTAATTACAGTGACACTCTGAAGTAGTGGTGTTAGGACTTTAATAAATGAATTTTGAGGACAAGACAATCCATCCCATCACAATGTGTATTTTAATTATGTGGGTTTATACATCAATAAAATACTACATTTCAGAAGATAGCGAAACCTTATTAATACAGAGTATTTTTTCTGAAGGTTAGTTTTATAAAAATCATTCTTCTATGAAGAACAGCATATAAGACCTATCCCTATTACACATTAAAGAGAATAAATGGATGTTTTCTCAAAGTCTTTGTCCAGTGAGGGAAACTATAGATACATTGTTATCCCTTGTGTGAAGTGTTTCAGGTTTGGAGTGTTTGGGGACTGGAATGTTTATGTAGACACTCTGAAATTTATGTAGAGCATTAAAATGCTCCAAATCTATAATAGCAACAACAAAACTTTCAGATTTTAGAACAATCTGGATTTTATATTTGGAGGTTAGCAAAATACGTGCTGTAAAGGTTTCTGAAATCCTTGCATCCAGTATAGTTAGGTCTTTTGGTGCTGGTCACAGACTGAGACGTCTCGCCTGAGCAGACTCTAATGTCTTCCCTGAAGAAGCAAAGCTCAGGCGTCTGTGGTGCTGCGTGTTCTGCACTCAGCCTTCACCTTAAGCCTTTCTACTCTTTTTGGTTCTGCAGCCCCTGCTCCAGCTGTCCACACTGTAAAGTCTGCTGAAGATTTTTAATTAGGGTATACTTTGTCCAGTTAGTTAGTACACTTTGAAAATGAATTTTTTAAAAATATTTTTACCACAGGAAAAATCAGACCATCCAAGGCAAATCAGGATGCATGTTCACCTTATCTGTAATGACTTTGTTTTATTCTGCATATCTTAAAGCACTGATATGGACCTCGGGCCCAGTAATAGCAGGAGTAAGTGCCTTAGTTACTTTTCCATTACTTTATAAATACCCTGTAAAAGGGAATTAAGAGAGAAGGTGTTTATTTTAGCTCACAGTTCATGGTGCAGTCCATCATGGCAGGGAAGTGATGGCAGCCTACTGAAGGGTAAATGCATACTCAGCCGACTTCCTCCATTTACAGTGGAAGGTCCTGTGCCTAGAGAACAACCACTCCCACAATTCTCTTCTCCCTTCAGCTAGTGTAATCGAGCTCACCCCCACAGGCGTGTCCAGAGCTTGTCTCCAGGGGATTATAGGTTTTGTCAAGTTACACTTAAGGGAACCCTCAGAGTAGGTAATGGATCTCAAGAAACCTACTTCCTGGAAGAAGGGAGCATGTGCAAGACACCTGTGGCGTCTTAGCATAGTAAGTGCTAAGGTGAGTCATTAGCATATCGGGCCAGATAATAAATGTGCAAAAGGCCTAGAGATGATGTCTAGGGAAGAGTGCATGACTTGGCTCCCATGGTTTATGGAGTAAGAATGGTAGAGCTGCTTATGTTGTTCACTCACGTCATTCTGGAGGGACTTGCTGCTTTATGATTGCTGATGTAATTTGGGTCCCCACGCTTGCAACACTGGGCTTCTAATAGACTATTCATTCTGTCATTTTCTTCCTCAAAACACTTACAAGAGATGTATATTTGTCTTTTGCTCATTTTATGACTACGGGTTGGCATAAGAAATACTAACTTATAAAGTCTAGTGACTATGAATATGAAAAATATATTAAATATTTTATTTTTATATGTTTTAATTTAGACCTATTCTTTATCTTTTTGCTTTTTCACTTTTTTAAAGTTTAATGAAACTGTAATTAATGAATAAATAGAATTTTTGAAAACCAACCTGATTTAGAAGCAATCAAAAGTAAGAAAAGAATAACCAAATATTAGTTATTTGAATCAGGTCAATATCATAAGTTAGAGTAAAATTTAGTTTAAATTAAATACATCTTTAAAATTTAAATACATTTATTTAACACGTACAAAGGGCTTGTTATAATCAACCTGACCTAAAACATGTTCCATTCTGTGTAGTAAAGAAGCTATATTTTGGCTATTTTTTTTTTTTTAAGATAATGAAAATCACCTGTGGGCTGGAGAGATGACTCGGGTTAAGAGGACTGGCTATTCTTCCAGAGATCCTGAGTTCAATTCCCAGTAATCACATGGTGGCTCACAACCATCTGTAGTAGTAGGATCTAATGCCCTCTTCCGGCATGCATGTATACATGCAGAGCACTCATACATAAAATATAAATTAATTAAATGTTTAAAAAAGAGAGAAAATCACCTATTACACTTAGCCTCCTAGTATGTTGCATTAAGGAGAGAAATAAAAGCACTTCCCCTTGGGGTCATTTAACCAAGAACAAGTCCAAATTTTAATTCTCGGCTTTATCTTCTCTGTGTTCTCCGCTGTATGAGGCTGAATCTGTGCCTGCCCGAAGGCTTGTGAATCTTATGACTGTGTTCCTGTGTCTGTTCATGTGTCTATCTCTTGTGTCACTTTGTCTGTCCCTAACAAAGGGCCCCCTTGGTATTTATTAAAAAGCGCAGAAAGCTGGGGAAGAATCCATGATTCACATGGGGAAGGAATGAGGAATACTTTACAGAAATCTTTAATAGCATTACAAGGGACTAAGTCACTTACTTGAACTGATCCAGATAGCAAAATCATTGTTTGTTAACCAGTATCCAAATAGTGCATTCAGCATTTATGGTGGATGCTCTCTAGATGATCACTTTCAGCCTTGTGTTTGCTGCGTTCAGCAGTGATGGACATGCATTACTCTGGGCTGGGGCGTGGAAGAGTACATCGTTTAAGATTGCAGTATGCGTTTGCTCTTAAAGCTGATTGCATGGGAACTCTAAGGCAAGCAAGGTTGATTGCTGCATTATTCTCTTAAAAGCAATTTAAACAAGCAGGCTGAGTACGCAGTAGGCTAGCAGTCATGCCTTAAGTGACCTCAAGATGTATTGATAGCTCTAGCTGTGAAGTCCAACAAAAGTTCAGTCCCTTAAAATGTAGGAGATACTTTTGTCATGACACATTGTCACAGTGTATGTAACACTCTGATTTATTCACTTGTGCCTTTTCTGTGCATATCTTAAAAATTGTATTTTCTCTTGAATTATAACTAATCTTAGCTCCGGCCCTTTCCATTTAAATTTTATAGGCTACTTGTTATTTTTATTCATGTTTATGTTCATTACTTTAATGCATAAAGTTCCCATCATGCAGGACTTACAGTTAATGTTGTGGAGCATATCACTAGCTTTGTCCAGTGATTTCCCCCAGTGTGGACATGCTGCAAAAGATACATGTATTATTAGTAATATATTTTTATGTGTGCATGTTCTTATTTCTAAGACTGTGCTCATAGTGTAAAATTCTAGTAGAATTATTGTACCAAAGGGATTGCACCACTGGACACAGCTGTTTGCAGCATATGTGAGCATTTACATGAGGTATGATCATCATTTCTTGCTTAATATTTTTCCTTGTGGTATTTCTATCAAGTCCTAGCCTTTACTTTCTCTACTCTTGTTTTTTTAAAAAAAAAAAAGAAAAGAAAAGAAAAAAGAAATTAATTGCTCTTCCTTTGATTCATGGCCTAACAATGCAATGTTGTAAACAAAAAGTAAGATTGACTTCTCTTGATAAATTAGACAAAAACTGTGCTCTTTTTTTTTTTTTTTTTAAATCTGATTGTTAATTAGAACACATTTGGGGGCTTAATCCTTTTACAGCTGAAAGGGTTTTTTTGTTTATTTTGTTTTGTTTTTCATTTCATTTTAATGTTAGGACTGGCATGTCATACTCAATTCAACAATGAGACAGCTCTATGTTCCTACCTTTTAATATCAATAATTGAATGCTCTAAATGAGGATAGTTTATCTGGAGTCTTTTCTACATTTGATATGAAATCTTTTATCAGGTGGAGCGAACATATGAGAGCTAAGAAAAGAATATTGCTTCCCAAGTTCTTTAATCCTTGTTAGTATTGTTAGGTTTCAAACCTGGAGCAAATGGCTAAAGTGACTATTGAACATATCAAAGCGGACCCTGGCATCCAGCTCCTCCCAGCTTCCCTCCGGCTCTCCCTGCTACAGGGCCCTCCTGGCTGGCATAGCCCCACCACCACCCTAAAGTTCTCCAGCCCTTCCCCCAGCCACCTTACCCTCTATGTTCCAACCATTTTGGTTCCCTGCCCTTTTCGCCTACTCTTTGGGCCTTCTGGCTGCTGCACCTTGTCCCCTTCTCTCCCACTCTCTACCCCTCCCCCTCTCCACACATGGCTCAGGGTCATGTCCACTCTGGACTCTCCCAGATGTCCCTGCCTCTGCCCACGCTCTCCCACATATCTACAGTAAATCTTTTCTCCTCCAAACCTGGAAGCAATTATGTTCCTTTCCTTTCTGTTTCTTTTGTTCATTGAAATATAAATTAACTAAGTGTGGACTTAAGTAGTTTTTAAGCATTATTTTTTTAATTGTCAGAATTGATTCTTTCAAAATCATCCTCCTTTGTTGCCTTCATGTGTTTGCATTTTATAGCTGCCTATTCTGACACTTAGAGGTTCAGCACACTGCTGATCCCAAAACCTGTTACAACTGATGGTTTAGTTGTGGCCTTAAATAAGAGGGGACGGGGGTGTGAACTTAACTGCTGTCTGAACTGCAGTTGACTCACACCTGAGTTAATGATCTGTCATATACACAGCGTTATGGTAACGTGACATGTTTTTATTTTAAATATCATAATGTAGTATTTTACAGTTTCACTGAAGAACATTTAGTCTGATGAAATATTAATTCTAGAATTCTTAAGAGCTTGTAAGTAAGGAATCTAAAAGGAAATAAAACTCAAAGGGCAATTATTTAATAGTGCTATATAGTTAATTTTGATATAGAAAGTTACATGAATGAACAGTGGTCTTGTACCTTTTCTGTGGGGTTTTAATAATATTTCACCATTTTTCAATCAAATACCTTGATCTTTTGCTGAAGCAACCAAAAGATTCCACTGTTTGATTTGACCGATGCCTTGTATCTATGTTTCAAATAAGATGTGAGAAGTTACTGTGTTCTAGTTGATAATGAATCCACTAAGATTTTTAAGATTAGAGAATATAAAATGGAACTTAATAAGAACCCAGGAAACTCCTTCAGACAAAGACAGTGAGTGGGGATGCAAGATAATAGACTTTGAGGAAAGCAACACACATTAATACAGAATACTCTGAATTGCCCACCTTCCTAGAGCCTATTCATGAAGTACTCCAGATGCTATAGTAGAGCACCCTGTGAGCTTTAGGGAGATAATGGAGATGCTGTCATTTTTATATCATATGCTGTATAACTTCATCTTGTTAATAGTTTACTATATGATAATGTATTTTATTCTAGTATTATGAAATCATGTTTTATATGTTGTCAACTACTAAATATCTGCTTTAATAAGATTATAATGTGTTTTCATGTTACATTATCATATTGAACAGTGAGTAAACTCAGCATTAGAACAACTGGATGAGTAACTAGACTATAGTGGAAGCATGTTGCGTTGTGAGAGTGTGTGATGCTGGATGATGGAAGTGGAGTACATCCAGATTAACAGGTCCAGTACACTGAGTGGGCAAGACCCCTTGAAGCTAGAAGACAAACATGTTCACATATGTAATATTTTTCTTTTCTACTCTGACACTTTGAGAATAATAATTTTTCAAAGTGTGTTGCATATTAGTTATCTGTAATTTTGCTAAATCTTCTATGTAGCTACTGTACAAAGCCAGTGGGTACTTTAGTTTGGACATTTCCAAAAGGTCCATGCATCATATATTACAATTGTATAGCTTGGTCCTCTTGTGGGACACCTAACAGTGAGAACAGAGGCTGTCTCCAACTCTTTTACAGGCTTTTGGGACCCTACTCCCCATACTGGGTCACCTTGTCCAGCCTTAATACATGGGGAGGTGCTTAGTCTTACTGCAACTTGATATGCCATGTTTTGTTGATACTCATGGGAGACCTAACCTTTCCTAAACAGAAAAGGAGAAGTGGATTAGGGGGTGGGGGAGAGACTGGGAGAGAGGAGGGAAGGGAACCTACGACCAGGATGTAACATAATAAATAAATAAATTTATAAAAAAAAACAAACAAACAAACAAACAAAAAAGTCCATGTCTTAAAGGCTTAGGCCCCAAGACAGCGCTCTTAGGAGGTGATGGAGCACTGAGGAGCTGCAGACAGTGGGATGCCTTGTGATCCACAGCCGCAGTCTGTCCTCCATGGTGAGTGGAGGGCCCTGGTCCCTTCTTACTTTCTGGTTCTCTGGCTTATCACGAGGAATCACAGGTTTCTACCATGTTATCTCAGCAAAAATCTAGAGTAGTGAAGCCAGTCATGTGACCAAACTTCCAAAACTGTGAGCCAAAAGAATCTGTTCTTCTTTGTAAGTTGACTGTCTCTAGTACTCAGTTATTCTTGCACCAAACCAGCAGCAGGTGGGTGACTTGGACTTTTTCAGCTTGCTAACAACCCAGGATAAATAAGGGAACTTTTGATCTTCAGTCACACAAACAGAAATATGATATCCAGAACAACGGAGATTGTAGCTGGAAGTTTTCCTGTGTCCTGCCCGGTAGAGATGATAGTTTTTATTCATTCCTTGTGGTGATACTTTGTTTGTGCATTAACAAATAAAGCTTGCCTAGAGATCAGAGTGCCGAGCTAGCCACTAGTTGACCATAGAGGCCAGGCGGTGGTAGCACACACCTTTAATCCCAGCACTTGGGAGGAGGAAGCAGGAAGTGATATGGTTGGGTGGGGATGTTTAAGGAGGGCGGAGACAGGAACTTGGCCCCTTTCAGGCTGAGGAGTTGGCGAGGTAAGAGGTGGCTGTGGCTTGTCTTTCTGATCTTTCAGCATTCACCCCAGTATCTGGCTCCAGGTTTTATTATTAAGACCAATTAGGATTCGCGCTACAACGCCTCACTTCAGCACACTGGCTGTTAGATGCATTTTGTTTATTACTCTTCAGAAAGGGCAGTGACTTAGATATGAGCCTACGGTGTGTCATAGCTGATCGAGATGGTCTGGAAAATCATGAACTCTATACCAGTTTGTTGCCAAGTACTGCTTCCTGCCTCGTCTCTTCTAGGCTTCCCACAAGAGTCACCATAAGCTTCAGAAATTAATAGTTTTCCCCATTCAGGAAATAGGAATAATCACTTGCTCAGCATTTAATTCTCTAGTGTATATATTAGAAAATGTAGGCACCATAACAAGAGTTTTTATGCCCTTGCAGGGAAAAAAAAAATACCCTCATGGCTTTAAAAGCTCTATGAAAGGTTGGGTCGTCCCTGTTCATCTTATCTTGTGTTTTGCCAGCAATTTCAGAATTATTCCTAGTGCTTAGAAGCTTCCTAGGGAATGTTTAGTTTCTGATAGTGTAACTAAATTCAGCTTCACTGCTTTCCTCATAGCATATTTTGCTATATTTCCAGAGTTCCTCTTCAATATTTTGTACCTCTTCTGACTTTATTGAGTGTTTTATTTTACCACCATGTAACATTTTCTCATTATTTGTCATGAACATTAGTGATCTTCAAGAAATCATGGAATTACATACTTTGATTAGATCTAATGTCCAAGTGAAATAATTTGATTCTTGAGGAATGCCACATAGAGTAACAGGACTAATGCTGTTGATATATCCATCCTTCTATATCTGCGCTAATGCAGGAGAATATTCATGTGAGTTACAAACACTGGATGCAGGGTTTCTAATAATTGGTGTGAGTAATGAGAGCCTTGTAGGAATGATAGATTACTGTATTCCCCACTTGTGCTCATTCTTCCCTTTAATTACAGTAAGATTTCCCCATTTTAGACTAGTAAATAATGCTGTTAGAATGCTAGTAATCCTCTCCACTGAAGGAAATGTTTGGTGGTCTGTGCGGGAGGGCTGTTGAACCCCAAGGCCTTCTAAACCACTTGCAACAGCTCTGCTGACGAGACACACTCTGTGCTTCTGATTGCCCTTTGAAAAGATTGCTGTTTTATTTTAAATTAGGTGCCTTTGGAGATTTGTGTGTGAGAGAATGCAGGTTCCCATGGCCAGAGGTGTCCAGTCCTCTGGAACAGGAGTCACAGGCAGCTGTGAGCCATGGGTACTAGGAACTGAACTTGGGCACTCTACAAGAAAAGGAAGAACTCTCCATTGTAGCCATCTCTAGTCCCAAGCTGCCTTCTGACATCGAATAGAGAATACAAGAGTGATTTCTGGAGTGCTTCTTAGGGAGTCTAACTCATGCTCAGCCTCTTTCCTTCCCTTCTGACTTGTCCGTCCTCAGTGTTGACAGTTCTCTTAGGACAGAGCTCTGCTAAGGTGCCATGTGATCAGAAACTCATTTTAGGACTCTGGACAGCAGAGCCTCAAGTGAAGATACTCAGTGTGTAGAGCAAAGTGAGAAGGTAGAAGAACTGTACTTGGAAACACGATCTCTGCTGTCCAGGAGCTTTTTGTGTTCCCAGTTCCAGTTGCGGACCATCCTTCCTCCTCACAGAGGGCCATCCCCCTCCTCACACGACATCTCACAGAGGACCGTCCTCCTCCTCACATGACATCTCACAGAGGACCATCCTCCTCCTCCTCACATGACATCTCACAGAGGACCATCCTCCTCCTCACATGACATCTCACAGAGGACCATCCTCCTCCTCACAAGACATCTCACAGAGGACCATCCTCCTCCTCACACGGCATCTCTCAGAGCCTCTCCAGTGCCATGCAGATTTCCACGCGTTTGCTCGTCTGCCCTGGGCTCTCAGTGGCCCATAGGGTTAGCATGTTTGCTCTCCACATTCACTCTCCATCCTCTCTTCCCGTCTGTGAGAATGCTTCATTCTCCCAGCCTTATCTGCTGTCTCCTTGTTTCTCTTCAAAAGACTGTTTTATTCTTTTGTTGTTATTGTTTTAAGGATCTAGAAAACTTCCTCAGCTTCCTTATATTCTACTGCATGCCGCGAGCATCTCACCCATGGGTACCTGCATGTACATTCTCTTCATCATCTAATGTAGCATCTCGAGCGTTGTTTTAGTCTGCTTTCTCTCACTGTGTTAGTCATCTCACAGGTAGAAACGATTGTCTGGGCTCATAGTTTTAAGGTTTCATTTGATAGTCACTTGGACCTGTTGAGTTGGGCCTGTGGCAAGAGAGCATTTCACAGTAGAGGAATCTGCTCGCCCGTGACTGCCAGGACAAGGACAGGAAGGGATGGCCTGCAGGCAGAGTGTCTCCTCCCTTCCTAAAGACCCCCAGGTTCCCAGTGGTGCCGCAGGTTGAGCCTTCAAAGGGTAAGCCTGGGAGAGCGGGAGACACCTGGTCTGAGCATGATGCTGTCGTTCATTCTGAAGGGAATAATTTAGTGCTGCTCGCTTTTTTTCCCAGACAGGTTTTTACAAATAGGGCTCACTCTTTAGAAACTGTAAAATGTGCAATGTATTTTAATCTTATCCACCTACTATTGTGTGCCTTCATCTCTTCCCAGAACCCACTGCTCCCCCCTCCCAACTCCATGCCCCCTTTTTTTTTAATTGCCCACTGAGTCAAGTTAGTACAGCCCATATGCACATGGGTGTGAGGCCATGCACTGCAGCATGGGTAACCTACTTGAAGCTACACCCTTAAAGAATCTGCCTCTCCCAGCTGTCATTCAGTTAGGGCTGAGGTTCAGGAGCCTCTCCCTACCTAGGCTGGAGTGTCCACTGGCTTGAGCTTGTGCAGGTCTTATGCAGGCATGAGTTCATGAGTGCAACTCATGAGTCTTCTGTCCTGTCCAGAGGACACTGTTCCACAGCAATTCTCCACAACCTCTGACCCCTACAGTCTTTCTGATCTGTCTTCCATGATGTGTCTTGAACCGTGATGGGCTGTGATACCTATTGTCACTGAGCGCTCCACCAGCGCGTATTTGCCTTTTGGAGATAGGCTCTCTAGTTGCCCTGGAATCTGGAGGAGGATAGACCGACAGCCAGCCAGTGAGCCTCAGGGGTGCACATGGGTGCACATGTCTCTGCCGCCCCAGCAAAGAGATTGAGTAATTGCACACCTCCACCACACCTGCTGTCTTCACATGGGCACTAGAGAGTGAGCTCCAGGCCTTGTGCTTACAAAGCAAGCACTTGACCAACTGAACTGCCTCCCCAGCCCCAGGGATGGCTTTTGTTGGTTTGCTTTTTCAAAATATATCTCTTTTATTGGAATCAACCCCTTCTAAATAGTGTTTTCTTACACGTTTTCTTTTTCAGCTTATCTTTTTTCTTCCCACACATGGAATTACACACACGGTATTATGGGGGGGGGGGTGGCACAGACTTTACACAAACCCCCTGAACTATGTAAGTATAGAAAAGGAAAGGTTACAGCTAAGAACAAAGAGTTCTTTCTTTAATATGTGAGTAGATACAGGAAAAGGCAGGTTCTGAACCAGCTAGAAGAATGCGTGACTTCATTTCATCCACGCTAGCCAAGACAGACTCACAGACAGGGAAGGATGCACTCAGATTATCTTGTCAAGATTATTTTGACGTGCTGTATACCATGTTTGTTTACCTTTCTTTAAGTATGGCATTTCCTTTAAGTTACTTTAAATACATATGACATCATTTAAATACATATGTCATCATTATTTATTACATTTTTTTCCCCCAAAACAGGGTTTCTCTGTGTAACAACCCTGGCTGTCCTGGAACTCACTTTGTAGACCAAGTTAGCCTTGAACTCACAGAGACCCACCTGCCTCTGGCTCCTGATTAATCCTCTGCTGGGATTAAAGGCGTGCACCACCATGCCCACCTTACTACATATTTCTTATAGTAGCTGTGGTGTTTCTTAGATTCAGCTAATAATTGTACATCCTTCCACAGCTATTATTTCCATGGAATATCAATTCTTTTTTATGCCCTTCATATTTGTCTTGTGAAATTTAGTAGCCAGTGAGTGTAATTTACTAACTTGTATTTCAGTTTTGTGATTTATAAAACCCAGAACCACATACATTTCATGTCCCTCTTAATCTCAACTATTTATTGCCATAAAGTATCAACCCTTGTCAGTTCTGAAAAGAATCTTGGTTTTTCATCCATTGAACAGGGAATAGTACATTTTCTTTTACAAGTACTTTAGGTCTAATCATAAATTTCATTGCTTACTTCTTTCTCCAAGCTTTAAAAACCTTGAAATCTGAAATTGAAAGATTTAGTTGACATGATTTTGACATGATCTCTTCTCTCCCATCCTCATCTTAATAAAAGTCATGTGAAGCCTTCCACTTTTAAATGACTTCTTAAAAAAAAAAAGACCTATATTAATCTCCTTTTAAAACCACAGGTCTGTGCTTTTACTGTAAGATTATTGAACTATCAGTAGAAACCTAAAGTCTTGTATTCTTACTAGTTTTGCTTAATTTTTAAGTCATACAAAGATATCTTTATTTTAAACTGGGAATCTAATATCAAAATCTTATTAAGAAAGCCTTCAAAGGACCTCTCAATCTACTCATTCTTCAGTAAATTCTCTCCTGTGAAACAATGAATGATAAATAGAAGCAGTTCATAGTTAAGCCTGGTGAACCTTAGCCACCAGGGTTGAAAACATGTCATTGTTTTCTCTGAGTCATTGCAGATGTCCTGATACTAGATACCATTTTGTGGTGATGTATTGTCTCCCCAATATATTATGCACCCTAATAAAGTTTATCTGTGGATCAGAGGAAAAAGCCAGCCACTATAGTAAACATAGAAGTCAGGCAATGGTAGCACATGCCTTTAATCCTATCACTCGGGAAGCAGAGATCTGTCTGGATTTCTGTGAGTTCAAGGCTACCCTGGAGAACAGAACCAGGCGTGGTGGTACATATCTTTAATCCCAGCACTAACCATAAAGGTCTGCAGGGCTGTACAGACAGACAGGAAGTGACAGAGCTGGGCGGAGAGAAGAAATGAGATGGCAGAACAGAAAGGCATATAGGCGTGGGTATACAGGAAGTAGGTCTCTTTGGAGACTGAGGTGTTGGTGAGGTAAGGTTGTCTGCGGCTTGTCCTATTTCTCTGATCTCTCAGTTTTTCACCCCAATGTCTAGCTCTGGGTTTTTATTAATAAGACCATCTAGCAATTCGTCTTACACCCTTTGAATGAACACTAGACTTTGAGGGCCTGTAACCTGGTCACTCTGTGTGCCTACAAAGAGGATGTGGCCCGAGCTGGAAGCTGTTATCATGTTACTCTTGTTGCTTGTTTTTTCTTTTTGTTTGCTTGAGTTTGGTGAAGCTTTCTGAGCTGGGTCTTGCTATGTAGCCCAAGTAGGCTTCCATGTCCCAGTCTTCCTGACTTCACCTCCCAAGTGCAAATGCCACCAACCCTAGTGAGTTGCTATCTTTTTAATGAACAATTAGGAGCCATTTGATGTGGGGGCAGGGTTCTATTCCTAGAGTTAATGAAGAATTTATATAAACTGTAGATGTGGGTCATCATTCGTGCATGAATTTTTGTTTATGGCTCAAGATGCCCACCAAAGTATATTAAGTACATTTGGGATGGGGGGGGCGCGAGGGGTTGTTGTTTGTGTTCAAAAAACAAACGATTGATGTTGCTAATTAAGAAAGCAAAATGAGCTGGGTGGTGGTGGCGCACACCTTTAATCCAAGCACTTGTAAGGCAGAGCTGGGTGGATCTCTGTGAGTTCGAGGCCAGCCTGGTCCACAGAGCAAGATCCAGGACAGGCACCAAAGCTACACAGAGAAACCCTGTCTCGAAAAACCAAAAAATAAAAAAAAAAAAAGAGAAAAAGAAAAAAAGAAAAAGAAAGAAAGCAAAATGAACAAAGACTAAATATAGCAATTTTTGCTGTGTATGTCTGTGTGTGTACATGTGTGTCCATGTGTATGTTCTTGGACACCTCATGCTTTACAAATCACACACTAAAATAACAGGACGCTTGAGAAGTGGTGTTGGTACAGATCTTTTAGAACTATTTAACTTTATAAGTATAGAAAGAACAAATGAAATAGCAGTCATAATACTAATGTGGTCAAATATCCAAAGGCATTTTGTACCTAGACTTGGTCTGTTTTGGGCAGCCACATAGGCTGGGATTCATGTGTGTCTCTTCAAGACGTTTGTTTCAGAGACCAATATAATAAAACAAACAAATTTGATTCAGACAAATCCTTCTCTGGGAAGGTGCTTTGTTTTCACAGAGTGGTGGCTTTGCAGCTTCCCAGGATGAGCATCCAGAAGAAAAGAGGCAGCTCTTTAATAAAGGAAGGTGCTTCTAAGCTTTTTTTTTTTTAAATACTTTTTCTTAACTAAAAACTCCTACTTCAGATCATTAGCATGCCAGGATATTTTTCATACAATTTTACATTATACTAACAAAATTCCTCCCTTTGCCAATTACATACATTCTTATTGTATGCCAACTAATTACACTCTTATCGAAGAATTAACTAGACTGCAGCTAAAATAATTATGTATAAGCAATAGAGAAGGCATGGATTGAATGAATATAGGAAAAGAAGATCAAGATTGAAATATAAATTGAGAGTTCTATCAAAATCTAGAAAGGTGAAGTTTAAATGAGCTAAAAATACACGTGTTTTTGTTTTAAAACAAAAAAGTTATAAATGGGGGCTGATGGCTGAGCAGTTAAGAGCACTGGCTGCTGCTCTTCCAGAGGACCAGGGTTCAATTCCAAGTACCCACATGGCAACACAACTGTCTGTAACTTCAGTTCCAGAGGATCCAACACTCTCCTCACACAGATATACATCCAGGCAAAACACCAATGTATGTGAAATTTTTTAAAAAATGAATAAACTTTTTTAAAAAGTTATAAATGTGAAGTTTGTGGGGTATGTGTCCTGCCCCCATCCTCATCCCGACTTTCATTCAGCAACTCACTTTATAAAGTACTTTTTCATTCTTTGTGGACAACATATTAGCTTCCCTCTGCCCTCCTTCCTGCTGAGCCAAGCTTCCTGCTGAGCCTTCCTGCTGAGCTTTACTGTTCACCAGTCTGAGTTGGCATTGTGATATTATTCATTGACCATACTATAGCCAATCAAAGCATTAGAATTCCTTTATCAAAATAATGATGTTTACACCTTCAGTACTCTTCGCTTGGTGTTAGTTGTTTAAATACCCATTTAAAAGCAAGAAAATGGCAGCTTAAATTTGATCACATTAAACACAGCAAACCACTTCAAATTAGTTGAGGTTAAACACCAGAGCTGAAGTGTTAGGATGAAGAGGTTTGGGGGCATTTATAACGTGCTAACATAATGAAAGGAACGGGGTTGAAAGACACTATAAGGCTGGGCTTTGGTCACAGGTCATGAAAGCAAGCTTGGCTCCCCCCTGAAACCTCCAGTTCTCGTTAGCAAATCTTGTTTTTGAATTTTTGAGATGACCTGTGGTATTTTTTAAATGAGTTTCCATTTTACTCACTTGGCTTTTCTCTTGACCAAGTGAAGATGTAGAATATAGAGTAAAGAGGATTTGGGAACCACACAGTTCTGGCCATGTTGAATGTGAGCTTGGAACTTCCAGTGAGCACTTGACCATGCAGAGTCCCTGACTACAGAGTTTAAACCATAACCTGTAGATTGTAGCTGAGATTGTAAGAGTGTGTGGAATGTGCCGAGAGGGAAGAGAAGAGAGGCTCTGGACACACCATGAGCACTGCCTGATCAGAGTGGCCGGAAAGGGGAAGGAATGCCAGAAAACCTACAGGAGATAGATGTGTGTCGGCCAGTCAAGGGAGTAGACCCTAACAAGAAGCAAAAACTGGTTAATGCCAGGTGCTCTAGAAAGATCTTGGGGACTGGGCCCCACCGGATTTGGCGGTGAGTGGTGTGTGAGTGTCGTTTCTAAGGCCAAGGTTAGGATTGAAAGTCTGATTTTAATAGATCAGAGGGACACAAGGAGAGAAAGAAATGCTTTGCTTATCCTGGTGGATTTGGAAATGCACCGCAGATGAAAGAATTGGGGGGAGAGGGCTGAGGTAGATGTTGGAGGCAGTCAAGGAGTAACTCCTTGTTAACATGGAGAAGTTAAAACTAAGTAAGTTTATACTGTAGCCAAGCCAGTATGGCAGATGAGAGAGAGAGCCGTTCCAGTTTGCCCATACAGTACAAACTCTTCACCGAAACCAAAAAGGAAGATTTTAGTAGTTTGTTTTAGCAATTTAATGCACTCTTTCTTAGGTATAGGAGGCCATGTTATGATTGTGCTAGAGTTTATCTATGTACCCAATGCACACACTTGAGTGAATTGACTAAAATGGCATGGATCACCAAAAAGAATGGTAAATATTTGAGGAGATTGATATTTTAACGCTGACTTAAAGTTTATATAATGGTATGTGTATTTACGTGGAATCTCATTAACATGGGTTCTTTTAAAGCCACTATAACAAAATGCCAAATTCTGGCATGTTGCAAATGTGCAAAACAAAATTAGAATATTTAAAATGAATTCAAGGAAAATCTTTGATATTGTAATTTAGTTTTGTATTTACTGAGGGGAACGATGTATGCCTTAAAATAATGTCACTAAGAATACAGATAGAAGTATAAGTGTAATAAGTATTAAAATAATTAATCCTGTCTTCGGTGGCGTGGCTCAGCCTTGTGCATTCAGGTCTACTCAAGCATGTTCATATGTGTTTGTGTGTGTTTATACGTATTTACAGGTGTCCTGTGTCCACACAAAAGTTCAATCTTTTGGTATGTGAGCACCACCTATTGGTTTCTCATGTCCTTGGATTTTGTTTTTCTTAAAATCTAACTTAATAATAATAATAATAATAATAATAATAAATAATCCTTCTAGTTTTTCCCTAAAGTTAGTCTGGTGTTTATTTCAAAGTTGGAGGTTTTAATGCTGTCACAATTAACTCCATCCAGAGTTCCAGAATGCTTTGGTAAAAAGTAACAGGAAGAAGGTCTTTAGAATTTTTTTTCATGAGATTGTTGTGTCTGTCTTAATGAAATGGAAACAAAGCTGTACTTTATTTTCAATAAGTTTTCATAATAGAATTACATTGGAGAAATTGAGTCTTTTTCTGAACCATCATTCATTAAAATCAGTCTTTTTTCTTGTAAGGGAGGGAATATATTCTTTGGTGTAGGCAGAGATGACTGATCCTTTGCCTCTGCCTCCCAAGCGCTGGGATTGGAGGAGCGTTCCACCATGCCCAGCTCAAGAAATTTAGTAGTAATGAAACTTAGCGATGGCGGTCAGTAACTAACTGATCAGTCAGTAAGTGAGGAACAGCAGCCTTGATTGTGACTGGGTGTGAAGGCAGAGCCCTTGGTGTACATGCCCTGTATTCTGAGCCGTGACTCTCCCCGTTGTAAAAGTGGTTTGCATCTGACCCTTGGGCAGTGCATTCTGCTTTCCTCTGGCTGGAGCCTGTGCTCTGCAGTAGAACATACTTTAAGGCATGGATGTGAGTTTTCTACAGACAATGGATTCTGAGAACAGAATTTGATAGTTTGAACACCATCCATGAGATTTCTTTAACTACAGTTTCCTATCATCCTTTGCCTAAATTAAGTGGACATCAACCTCTGTTTAAAAGGAAGGATTTTACCCAGTTGTAGCTGCAGTAAGGGTATTTGGCTGTCTACAAGTCTGGTCACCTGTTCTTGTAAACTGTCAGAGTTCAGGCTATATGTGATACCAAGTGCATAGCTTACACTCACTCATTTCGTCCCTCAGCAATGCTTTTTATAGGTATGTATACTAGTTAATTAATTTGAGCATAGTACTCATCAGGGTTTTTGTAATTTGATATATAATTTTTATCATTTTTTTCTGAAAATTGTCCCAGGATTTCTAATAATTCCTTATGTGACCTTGTCAGCTACTGCTTTAACCATCAGCAAATATAATTGATTAAAATTGTATGAAATAATAGTTTACAAGGTTTTAGTTCTACTAAAGCCTTTCTTTGGTTCTTTCTGTGTCTCTTTCTTTCCTGTCTAGCCAAGTGTTTTTATTTTTAGTGGGAAAGAATACGTTGTCAGGTTATCAGCACGATTCTGGTTAAGTAAAAGCATGTATAGGCATGGATGTGTTCTTTCGTGCTGTTCAGATATTTTTCAATCGTTTAGGACTCTTTCAAGAACCTCGTCTTCATTATTTTTCTCTGATTGTGATTAAAAACACCATGACCCAGGCAGCTTAGAGAAGGGAAGGGTTTGGGGTGCATATGGTTCCGAGGGATGAGGGTCGGTGCCTAGGACACAGGACGCATGGTAGCTGGAGCAGCAGGCCGAGAGCTGAGGGCTCGCCTCTCCACAAACAGGAAGGAAAGGGTGAGCTGGGACTGGCACGAAGCTTTTGACATCGCAGAGTCCCACTCAGTGACACTCCTTTTCCAACAAGGCACACTTCCTAAACCTCCCCAAATAATGCCACAGGCTGGGGACCAGGTACGTCTGAGCCTATGGAGGCATTCTCATTCAAATCACAACCCTGTGATTATGCCTGAGATCATTAATGGAGTAAGTGCAGGAACAGTTTTGCAGTGTTTTAATGTCTTACTGTCTTTATCCAGTGACCTACTTTATCAAAAACTGCAGTTCAGTATCTTAGGGTTATTTAAAGCTCACAGAAAACAACTTGATGATCCCAAAGATCTAAGTACATTTACTGAATAAGTATTGGACTTTAGGTAGCTCACAAATAAAATGAATTTAAAAGATAAATTTGAGAAAAGATCGATGGGGGAAATTGATTGATCTCTATACTTAAACCTAAAACTCTGATGCCTGAGTGATCTAATTGGAAAATTCCCTTGCCTGCCGGTAATACCCAAGTATGGATAAGGTTCTTTTTCTAAAGGGGAAGAAAATAAAATAGCAGAGTGGACTAGAGAGGCTGTCTGAGCTGAACCACATCTTCCTGCATGCGATTTCACTTCTGAAGTGTTTGCTTTTTGTTTTTTTAAAGAAATGCTGTTTTTTCATTGGGATGTAGTGATTAGCTAAGGTCGCTTTGGCTGTCTTCCAGCTTGTGGAGAGACTCCAGAACAAATCCGAGCACCGAGTGGAATAATCACGAGTCCAGGCTGGCCTTCTGAGTATCCTGCCAAAGTCAACTGTAGCTGGCTCATAAGGGCAAACCCAGGGGAAATCATCACTATAAGGTAATTCTGATACCTTTCATGTTGTTAATCTTTTGTTTAAAATATAAAGTTTCTAAATGTCATTGCCATAGGTACAGTAATATAAAAATACCTTGCAGAACATAAGTTATAGTTTTAAAAGTAAACAATGCCGGAAACTAACTTGTGTTTCAGTATTTTCTGTTGCTGACAGCATGCTGTCCTGAGCTGGGAATCCTCGTGCCTCAGCCTCCAGAGTGCTGGATTCCCTCGTCCGAATCCAGGATAAACACATCATATAAAACATAATCCACTACACCCAGCTATTGTAACTACTTCTTAACAAAAGTATAATTTGCTCAATAGCTTATTAGGGTCAAGAATGACCTTTAGCAGTGTATAGACAAACAAAACCTACCAACCAACTCAAAGATTCATGCCATAACCTCAGCCTCATTCATTGACTCCTACTCTGCAGAAGTTAAATACAGTTGTAGGTGGACATGTTTGTGCTCATAAGACTGTAAATGTGCTATTAAGCATATCTTCAATTGTTTTGCTTTCTTTGGTGTGTGATTGTGTGTGTTGCAGGTGTGTTCACCCATATTTGCACATATGGAAACCAGAGGCTAATGTTAGATGTATTCCTCTATTACTTTGCACCTTTTTTCTTTTAGAAGAGTCTCTCACTGAGCCTGGAGCTGTCTGTTAGCTAGACTAGTGGCTGGTGAGCTTGGGGCATGAGCCTGTACCCCTGACCCTCTAAGTGCTAGACTTACTGACATGTGCCACTGTGCCACATGGGTTCTGGGTATCTAGATCAGTCCTCATGTTTTCACAGGAAGCGCTTGGCTCACAGAGACATCTCCTCGGCCCCCTTTATAATTTAGAAGCAAAGTAACATTGTTGAAGAGTACAAAGTGAGGACTGGGGACACTGTTCAGTCAGAAAAAGTGTGTGTCACACAAGCATGAACACCCGAGTGTGACAAACTCCAATCCAGTTAGAGACTCTCAGAAATCAAAGTGAGTGAAGTCTGAAGAGCAAACCCCAAGTGAAGTTGACCTCTGGCTACATATACATGCATGCACCCCCAGGAACATGTGTGTGCACACGCGACACACGCATCTAGAGAGTGATTGAAAACCCATTACTTATAGGATATACACTAACTTAAAACAAAGAAGACTCTAAGGTGAGGGCTGCAGGCGCAGTTCAGGGTAAGGGGCTTGCTCAGGTAAGGTTGTGGGCTTGACCCTGGCACTGTAGACAAACAGACACAAGTATGAAAGGCACTTTTTATGTGTATGAGTGTTTTGCCTACATAAATGTCTGTGTGCCATGTGTGTGCCTGGTGCCCTGGGAGGTCAGAAAAAGTCATCAGTCCCATGAAACTGGAGTTACAGGTGCTTGTGAGATACCATGTGGATGCTAAGACTCAAACCGAGTTCGCTGCAAGAGCAATAAGTGCTCGCAACTCCTGAGTTGTCTCTGTAGCTCCCATATAAGACGTTTCTATGAACAGTCACCATCAGCCTCGTTTCTAATGTAAATATTATATAAAAAGGTTGAATTAACTTACAACATTTAACTAGTTATAGAGAAAAACAGTGTGAGAGTAAGATACTAGAGGGTGGCTGCTTAGTAAGCCGCTGATGCTGTCTCACTGACACATGTCAGGACTGCTAGGAGAAACTCCTTTTGTCTAAAGGAGAAGGAACGTGCCTGAGCAGAGAAGCGCAGCGGAAGCTGCAACACGGGAAGGGTGCCCTCCCTTCACAGAGGCAGTGTTCTGCTGGAGCCCAGACCCTTGAACAGCCTTGCAGATGTCACGCTTTTAGATTTAGAAGGTGCTTTCTAGAACATAGCCTCAAATCCCTCCTTTTACATTTTTAAAATAAAGTGGGTAAACTTGGTCTACTTGTTGTATATTTTTACCTAATAAGAGAACCAGTCTCTTGAGAAATGTAACTGCCTCCCATTCCACGTTTCTTCTCTGGAGACCAAACCACAGTTGTGAGGTACATACCTTTTCTCTCTAGTCTCCTCTTCTCCAGGGCACCTTTTCCTGGTACTTTCGAATGTGACTGACTTCCTGATTGACAGTAGGTATGCACTGCTGAGGTCTACAGGAACACTGCCAGAGCTGGAATCTGGTCAATCTATAAATGTTTCTTAATTTATAAATCACATCACATTACAGAGTATTAAAATATAACTACTGGGTATGCTTGAATATTTATAATATAGTAATGTATGTTTATTGACATGTTGACTAGAAAAAAATCACAGTTCTAATAACTTTCGGTGCAAATAATATTTTTAGACTATTAAAAACTTAAATGTAATATGAAACTCTGACTTCTTGTAAGAGATGCATGTACATAGAGATCTCTGAAAGTGTTGTACATGATAATGGAAGGCCAGAGATAAGTACCAGCCTGAGTTAGTTATTCAGAGTGTTTAAAGAGAAAATAGCTTAACATAATCCTTGAGTTAGCTTCCTTATCACTTGATTTAAAGCAAAGGCAGAGAGTTAAAGCCAGATTTTCATTTGTTAACGAGCCATGTTCAGATGTTGGAAGCAAAATTGGATTTCTCGTTTCTACTAAGCAAAGGCTGCTCTCCTGTTCTTGTTTGACTTTTTTACCATTTACTTGTGCCCTGTTTTAGGAACTACACGATCATGTTTAGCTATAAAGTGATCTATATGAAAGAGTATTCCCAAACTCAGGACCTTTCAGAGAAGATGGCACTCTTGTTTGCTCCCCCCCCTCCTCCTCCTCCTTCCCCTTCCCCTCTCCTTCTTTGTGGTTCTGATTTGCTGTCCTGGAAATGATAGCTGGAGCTGCTTTAAGGAAGTGGAGGACCCAGTCTACCTGGAGAGAAGGAGGAGTTTCTCCCGCAGACTTCCTCCATGCTTGAATTTCTGGCTTAGGCATGAAGAACTGTAGGATGATCAGGATTGGAAAGGGGTTTCCTAAATAGATAAACAAAGGAGCATGTACTGGCTCCTGGTGTTCAGCATGGTTCGGGAATCTGCTATCACCTTATGAAGAAAAATACTATTGTGGAAGCTCAGGGAGAGATGCAGGCATAAGGACCATAGAAGCAGGTGTGTGACTGCTGATGATACGGCTGTCTGCTGGGGCAGAAGATGCAGGGACTTGGAGTTTTGTCTTCGGTTACATCTCATTTTTATGAATAGCCTCGTCAAAGTTTTTAAAAGCTTCTTCCAATGTTCTCTTGTTTTAGTTTTCAGGACTTTGATATCCAGGGGTCCAGAAGGTGCAGTTTGGACTGGTTGACAATAGAAACATACAAGAATATTGAAAGTTACAGAGCTTGTGGGTCCACAGTGCCGCCTCCGTACATCTCCTCCCAAGACCACGTTTGGATCAGGTTCCATTCGGATGACAGCGTGTCCAGGAAAGGCTTCAGACTGGCGTATTTTTCAGGTGTGTTTTTGAAAAGAAACATGCTGAACCATATCTTGTGGTGTTAACTGCCTGACCTTTACTTAGTTTTCTGAACAGCGTCCATTAGGCCTGTGTCAGCCCTCCAGGCGACTGAGATGAGGAGTAGAGACTGTCAGCTGTCTCAAGATTGAGTATCCAATCCAGTGTTTATAGAACTCACCATAATGAAATGATTAATTTCATAAAGTACGGCCTGTCTTCTAAAACATCTTAAATATAATTGTTTGAAAGTAGGCTGGTCTCGAAGCTTTTGCCCATATCTCCAAGATTACATCAGAGTCTGTTTTTCGGTGTGTGGATTACTATTTTCACTACATCTTAAGCAAAAGACATAACCCATCCCACTAATACAAGTCTCGGGCTTTGTAATTTTTCTTTTCCTAAACCATTTCCAAACATGACCAGGTCATACATGTGGACAATTTAGAACACTAGGGGGCGCCTTTTTCTTATCAACACCGCCTTTGTAACATCCACTTAGCTTGAATGTTTCTGCCGCCTCCCTATCCACAAGTGAGTTGTCAGTGGACAGGCAACAACAGCTCAGCCTGTTATCAGCAGGGTCCATAGGATCTGCTAGGGTTCGTTTCTCTTGCTCTTGTGGAGTAGTTGACATGGTATACTGAAATAATTAGAATTCCCTAGGCACTCTTTTTCCTGTCCTTAATGAGCAATCCTCTCAACTACCCAGACTTCCATGCTCCCAAAAGCAGCTGCACCTGGTAATAGACACCGGTGCTCGTCATCAAGTCATTTCGTGAACTACTTGCAATTGTTTTAAAAATAAAACTATAAAATGGAAGTATTGCATCATGATTACATGAAGCATAAACTTTAAGATGACAGTTTATCGAAAGCAAGTCTAAATTGTAAAATACACTACAATGTGCATAGCAAAATACTGCGGGGTATGAGGACAGAGACAGGAACCATAGGAGAATGTGGAAGATATCTGCAGAGTGGTCGCCTGGGCGGTTTTTCTTGCTTTAAACATGTCTCCTGTTTTAGTTATGTTTACAAAATGTTAAATTCTTAGGCAGTACATCCTTTGGCTCATGTGTCGTAAATCATTTCACTAAATGTTCTGCAGTGAAATGGCTGTCTACAGAACAGAATGGATCCCTTCCATCTTTAGGTAAAAGTGCAGGGAACTTGGTGGGAAAGCAACAGACATTTACTGAATGGAATTGTTGAGTATGTAATGCCAGTGCTAATTTCTCACTAGAATTTAACATACTTTTAACAAGGCTTTAAAAAGCCTTAACTTGAGCTTAATTATCATTATTATACAAACATGCACTCCCTGTCTTTTGTGGTGTGGATGTTTTATTTTTCTTTTTCCCCTCTCCATTTTCCCAGGGAAATCTGAGGAGCCAAACTGTGCCTGTGACCAGTTCCGTTGTGGTAATGGAAAGTGTATTCCAGAAGCCTGGAAGTGTAATAGCATGGATGAGTGTGGAGATCGTTCTGACGAGGAGGTCTGTGCCAAGGACGCTAACCCCCCAACAGCTGCTGCGTTCCAGCCCTGTGCCTACAGCCAGTTCCAGTGTCTGTCCCGCTACACCAAAGTTTACACTTGCCTCCCCGAGTCTTTGAAATGTGATGGGAACATCGACTGCCTGGACCTAGGCGACGAGATAGACTGTGACGTGCCAACATGTGGACAGTGGCTAAAATACTTTTATGGTACTTTCAGTTCCCCGAACTACCCAGACTTTTATCCTCCCGGAAGTAACTGCACCTGGCTGATAGACACTGGTGATCATCGGAAAGTCATTTTACGCTTCACCGACTTTAAACTTGATGGTACTGGTTACGGGGATTATGTCAAAATATATGACGGACTAGAGGAGAATCCTCGGAAGCTTTTGCGTGTGTTAACCGCTTTCGATTCTCACGCCCCTCTTACGGTCGTTTCTTCCTCTGGACAGATAAGAGTGCATTTTTGTGCTGACAAAGTCAATGCTGCCAGGGGCTTTAATGCCACTTACCAAGTAGATGGCTTCTGCTTGCCATGGGAAATACCCTGTGGAGGGAACTGGGGGTGTTACACGGAGCAGCAGCGCTGTGATGGGTATTGGCATTGCCCGAATGGAAGGGATGAAATCAATTGTACCATGTGCCAAAAGGAAGAGTTTCCGTGTTCCCGAAATGGTGTCTGTTATCCTCGCTCTGACCGCTGTAACTACCAAAATCATTGCCCCAATGGGTCAGATGAGAAGAACTGCTTCTTTTGCCAGCCAGGGAATTTTCATTGTAAAAACAACCGCTGTGTGTTTGAAAGCTGGGTGTGTGATTCCCAGGATGACTGCGGTGACGGCAGTGATGAGGAGAACTGCCCAGTTATTGTGCCCACCAGAGTCATAACAGCGGCCGTCATAGGGAGCCTCATCTGTGGCCTGCTCCTCGTCATTGCGCTGGGGTGCACGTGTAAGCTTTATTCTCTGAGAATGTTTGAACGAAGGTCAGTATCAAGACAAACTGTAGTTTATGATCTGCAGTAAACACATGACCCTGAGGAGCTGAATTTGATGCCCCGTACTCACACACAGAATTAAACATGGTAGTGAACACACATGTAATTCCAGTGCTAGTAGAGACATGAGGACCCCTGGGGTTCACTGGCCGGCCAGCCTAGCCTACTTTGAAACTCCAGGTTTCAGTGAAAGACCTGGTCTCAGTGAACACAGTGGATGGTTACTGATACCCAGGGTTGCCCTCTGGCCTCCACCTGCACACAGAAACTTCAACTCATGCACACATACATACACTGAAGAGAAAAGACTTAAAAGTGTGGACCAAATGTTTGCCGTAAATCCTTTCAGTGTACTTTAGAGATGTGTAAGAGTTCAGGATATATAAAATTAGGATGAAAGCCCAATAATCAAAGATAAACATAGTACAGAATATTATTTAGCTTTATGAGATAAGAAATATATTTACTAGGTTCCTGCCTTGAGGGAATTTTGTAAACTGTTCTTCTCAGTTACAGTTTTATCTTGTTTTTATAAATATTCAATAATTCCACATATCAGAGAGCCTCCAGTGTTTATAGCATTCTACAAGTGAGAAGAAAATGAATGAGTCATAGTTTCACAAGGCAGGCTCACAGTAAGGAGGGAATTGGTGGGTAGGGTAAGCTGAGAGCCATGAGTGACCTAAAGTCTCTGAAACAGTGTGGAAGTCCTCACGGTGGCAGCATGTGGAAGTCCTTACTCCAGAGGCACCTTTTGAAGTCTGAATAGGATGTAGAGAAGAAATACTGGAGGGGTTTTCTCCAGGGAAGTGTGTAGGATGCCCAGCCTTCTCTAAGAGTAAGGACATAGTTCATTTGGTCTGGAGCCGTGGAAACACACGGAGGACTAATAGCACATGAACTGGCTACGTGCAGTTCAGTGAGAGATAGGTTCTCGGTTTAGCCACAAGGACGATGGAGTACAGGGAGAGCAGCTTCCAGTGTGTTATAAGATAAATTGAGAGAAGTTCATGGCAGAGACGGCTCCCAAGAGGCTGGTGTGGGGACAGCTGCCTTCAGTCCTAACAAATTATCAATTAACAAAGAACATGCCAAGCAGCTAAAGATCACAGATGGTGCCCAGATGCACAGGCCATAACAGCCATGGCTGCATCTTCTCTTTGAGCAAATATAAATAGCTGAAAAACTACCATACTTCAACAGAAGAACACAGTGGAGAGTCAGGTCTCCAGCCGTCCAGCTGCTGCGGGGAGAAGTATATGGGGGTTCCTTTCGCTCTGACCTGAAAAAAATGTGTTAGACTTGACAGATAAAGTGTCTCTGAGACCTTTCAACAACTGTCTCCTATGGTCTAGGGGCTCTGGGTTTTAAAATCTGTTATTTATTCATTTACTTTGTTTACAGAGGTTTCCAGTCTATTGAGACATATTAATGTAGGTCCTTGCTGGCGTAAATCTCCCCTGGACACACGGTCCGCTTCAGCCTTGCTGAGAGTCGTGTTCCCAGCGTGGAGTGGTGCAGTCGCGTTAGTGGGCAGAAGACTCAGCTGGTCGTCCCCAGTACTGACGCTAGAACATTGCCGCTTGCCTTCTTTTGACCTTTTCTTCCCCTTTATGAAGGTCGTTTGAGACCCAGCTGTCACGAGTGGAGGCCGAACTGCTGCGAAGAGAAGCTCCTCCCTCTTACGGACAGCTGATTGCTCAGGGCTTAATCCCGCCCGTGGAGGACTTTCCGGTTTGCTCACCTAATCAGGTACAGTGCAGATTTAATCTCTCTGTCGCCATCTTTTAAAGTCTATGTGTAGTAAAGCAGGAACCCTTAACTTAGGAATTTTCAAAGTCAAGAAAATACTAGAGAATTGAATTTATAAATTTTTATTATATTTTAAACAGAATCTCTAAAACTCTAAATTTATGATTATATGATTGTCATTAGACATTTTGCTTTTGATAATAAGTGAGTGCAATGAAATTTAAAAACTTTGACCAATTTTCTGATTGAACTGAACGGTTAGAGATTTAAGAATGATTACTAAAATCAGTGTACTAACAATGTTACTTAACCAGTGTGAAGTCAAAGTAACTGAGGAGGAGTTGTTTGTCCCTCATTTGAGGAACAACTTCAGGCTTAGTTTTACAGTGTTTAAGAATGTGGTCCACTATCTTCGGGTTGTAACTCAAGTTTCTTGATTCTTCAAATTTCTCAGTAAATTTTTTAAAACTTTCCAAGCTGTGAAAATATACCAGGGTTCATTTTAGCCAGAAGGATTTATATGCATTTAGATTTCAAATGTATTCACAAATGTTTATAAAAATGATTCTCAGAATTAGAACTAAAAAAAATTGATATTTTCTCAGTGACTTAACTCTTTAAAAATAGAACACCAATTCACTTCTGGCACACGTCACCGCATTTGAGTGTTTAGCAAATCCTTGTCGAGAAATTGTAGGTTTTGAACATTTTAATTTATATTCTGAATTTATACTGGCCAAAATTTGGCGTGTAAAATAGAAAAAACTAAATTATAGTTTTCTTTTTATTGGTGGCCCTGCCACAGTCAGAGTTTCTTTGAAGGAAGGTGACAGACCATGGTTGACTCAGTCCACTCTCCCATCACCCTCCTCCCCACTGTGCTCTGGGAAGTGGTGGGAACACAGACCACGTGACTGCTCACTGCCGGAACCATTTGCAAGTTCAGGGGCTTCCCCAGATCCCCCTGGTTTTCTAGCTCACTAAAAGGATTTGAAGGGCTCGCTGGGAGCTGTTTGCCCATGGAGGGTACAGATTAAAAGAGACTGAGGAAAGAGCTGCCGGGGCAGAGTTCAGGCAGCCCAGTGACAGAGCTTAGCTCTGTTTACACCTGTGTGACAATATTCCATGGCTCTTACCAGCCCAGCACACTCACTCCCCTGAGCCCCATCCAAGCCTCACAGTCAGGATTAATTGTGTGGGGCTAATGGAAGTCTGTAGCCCTACTGAAACGCACCTCACCTGGCTCACCAGAGCCCCAGCCCAAGTCACAGTATTGTAGCTGCCAGTCAGTCCCCAGGGAGAGAGATGCCCTATTCTGTCAGCCATGGACCCTTCAGAAGCCGAGGTCAGACAGAGGCTTCAAGTAAGGCTGAGTTCTTTGGTCCACAGAGCTCCATTCTCTAGAGCTATAAGTTATCTCTGTGAGAGGATTCTACGTAAATAACCTCTTAAATGAAATATGTTCTTGAACAGTAAACTAGACTTTGTTTAATGAGACCAGACTCTCAAGTTGAGATTTCTGGCAACAAATTCTGAGTAGAGAGTGACTCCTGATTGATTGTGCAGACAGACTGTAGTGATAAAGTTGCTATAAAGTGGGCGGGGGATCTGCCGGCCACTGCTCACCGCTGTGGTTTACACCTGCCTCGCTGGACTGTGGCTTGAGTACACTAGGTCTGAGGAGAAGTTCTTTCTAAACTTGAGCTACTGTTTATTATTTGTTTTAATTTTGTAGTTAGATACTTAATGGTGAGAAAAATCTTACACATTTTGTACTGAAAGTCCGTGTGTGCGGATAGCCAACCTTCTTACAGGTGGTGTGTGTTTTCCTAAAGCTGGGCTAGGAAATGCTCCTGTAGTGGTGGCCTCCTAGCATTTGCTGGGTTGTTTTCAGACTCTACAGGTGTGACCACATGGACGTGACAGACAGAGGTGGAGAGCAGGAGCTAGCATACCTTCCCTGCTCGCTTCCCTTTTGTTTCTGTGAGAGGAAGAGCCAGAGACTGGGCCTTGGCAGGGGAGACCGTTCTGTAAGGAGTGGGTCAGCTAATCTTTGCTGAGATACGTAGTATTTTAAATGCTCAATCCGGGTTCATAGAGCTGTGTTTGTTCCAACTCCATAACCACCAGGTGGAGCTTAAAGACTGTTTCAATGCTGCACATTTTACAAAGTAATCTAACACTTCCTTCTAGAACAAAAGAGTTTACCTTTTGATTACATTTCTTTGCTATTGTGTTGGGAAGAGGGTGCATGCTTGCTCTGTGCCATCGTGGGGAGGTCAGAGGACAGTGTGCATGAGTGGTAGGCTCCAGGCTTGGCGGCCCATGCCTTCACCTGATGAGCCGTCTCGCTGGCCCCTAGGTTTTCTTTTAGTTGAGCAAGATACTTGTATTATGTGCTAGTTAATTAGTGAAGCAATCCATATTTTAAAGTCTGTAAATTTTTTTTTAATTTTAAATCAGTTTTTAAAGACTAATATGGTTTGTTTAATCCTAAACTGAAAAAAAAGCTTAGTTCTTAAACTTGAGAAGGAATCCCAATGTAAACTTTTGATTTCTATTCTGTGTTACAAGTGTGTTCAGTTTTGTGTGTGACAGTATAACTGAATCCTCAGTATCGTTCACCCAGTTCTGGAAACCAGCTCTGTGAAATGGAATTCCCACATTGACAGGACAGTTCAGCCTTGTAAGTCAAGGCTAACTGTATTTCGTAAGAGGACAAAGGATCGTTAACATAAATGATACCAGGTCACTTAGTGACGTACAGCAGAGATTTGTCAGTCTTTTTGGTTGTAAAGATATCTTTTCTACACTTGGTACAGGTTTAGGATTGGATTATTATTGAGTTTTGAAATAAAATAACTTGTAATTGACATAACTATCACTGTAAAGTTGAAATTTAAGTTAGATTAGATTCTCTAGAGTGGATCCGTAGAACTGTGGGGATTTATTTCATCCCTGCCGCTAGTAACACTGAGTCAAAGACTGTTCTTCATCTTGATACTTGGTTCTTAGTGGTCTTACTTTTTTTTCTCTTAACTTTTGCAGGCTTCGGTTTTAGAAAACCTGAGGCTAGCTGTCCGGTCTCAGCTGGGATTTACGTCCATCAGGCTCCCTATGACAGGCCGATCCAGCAGCATTTGGAATCGTATTTTTAATTTCGCACGATCGCGTCATTCGGGATCACTGGCTTTGGTGTCGGCCGATGGAGACGAGGTGGTCCCGAGTCAGAACAGCAGCAGAGAAACGGAAAGGAGTCACCTCCACAGAAGCTTGTTTTCCGTGGAGTCCGATGACACCGACACAGAAAGTGAGAGAAGGGATGCGGCGGGAGCATCTGGGGGCGTTGCAGCGCCCTTGCCCCAGAAGGTCCCCCCCACCACCGCCGTGGAAGCCTCGGTGGGGGCCACCGGGAACTCCTCGGCCCAGAGCGCCCGCGGCGGCCACGGAGACGGAAGGGGGGATGTGGCAAGTGTGGAAGCCCCAAGTGTGAGCCCAGCCCGG
This sequence comes from Peromyscus aztecus, assembly GCA_902168405.1. NCBI lineage: Eukaryota > Metazoa > Chordata > Mammalia > Rodentia > Cricetidae > Peromyscus > Peromyscus aztecus. The sequence goes on along the minus strand of CABHPQ010167207.1, from coordinate 14,537 downwards.
CACCAGCTCACCAGCGCTTTAAGTCGCATGACTCAGGGCCTGCGCTGGGTCCGGTTTACATTAGGTCGATCGAGTTCCTCAACTCAGCACCAGAGTCCTTTGAGACAGCTCGATAGCGGGGTGAGTGGACGAGAAGACGACGACGATGTGGAAATGCTGATTCCAGTTTCTGATGGAGCCTCAGACATTGACGCCAATGACTGCTCTCGCCCTCTTCTTGATCTTGCCTCAGACCAAGTGCCAGGGTTTAGGCAGCCATACAGTGCCCCGAACCCTGGAGTCAGAACAAGTAACCGCGACGGCCCCTGTGAGCGCTGTGGCATTGTGCACACCGCCCAGATCCCAGACACTTGCTTAGAAGCCACAATGAAAAACGAACCGAGCGATGACGAGGCTTTGCTACTGTGTTAGGGTGGACTCCTCAGAGAGACTGTGTACAAGCTGGAGCAATATCCATTCATTGTTTTGTAACTTCACAATTAAACTAGTTTAAAATGAAAAGATGCAGGGTGATTTTTTTATGATATGTTAGCCTGCATGGTTAAATGAAACAACGTGTAACTCTATGAGCTGGAGTTGACTGGGTTAGCAGCTAAAAATGCATTATGTATTTGTATTCCTCGGTCACGTTCTTCCATTTGTTTTTACTTACTTTGTTTTTGTTTTAAATCCTGGTACTTTAATAGTAGAAATATGGCTGCTTTATTTCACTGTCATTTTATCTATCTTATGTTAAAAGGTTTGTTTGTACAAAATAGCACCTTCTTTTAATTGAATCTTTTGTGCTCTTTGACACCATGTAATTTATTATACTAGATGCTAAGGTTGTTAATGTACAAAAAGAGAAAACAAACCCTTGTAATCACCTCTTTATTTGCATAACATTGTCTGCTACTGGATTTCATCATACGGACCTGTCCAAGGGAAAAGAACTTCCTCTTACGTTTAACACACAATGATGTAAAACTTACGTAGAGTTAGATAGATTGCTGTCAGAAAACAAACTTTTATAGATTTTCTAATGCTGACTTTAATACTCTAACATGGTACAGACCAAATGGTAAAATCCCAAGACATTTCTGTTTTCATCTCGATTTAGGGACAGAATTAAGCGGATGAAGATACTCTACTATGCATTAAATTTTGAACTTTATAAAATATGTACAGAAATTGTACATGCTAAGTTCCACCTGGTAATGTCTTTCTCTAGTACAGGGGTTTGCTCAAGTTGGACCCTAGGGATTTGCACTAAAGTCCTACAAGTTCTCAGAAGAGTTCAGTGTGCAGGCACTACCACTTCAGATGCTATCATTTGCTACCACAGTGACTATATTTCCATAGCTTTGGGGCTGGGGGACCATTTTTATTACAACTTGAACTTGCTTTGCTGGTTTCATATTTATTTGTTGTATTTAAAAACTACATTATTGTAAGTGATTTTTTTCCAGTATATTTTATTCTTGGGGTTGGGGGAAGTCACCAATATAATACTGAAAAGCAAATTAAGAAATTGTTTGGATTACCCCCCCTCTTTAAGTAGAGTGGATTACAAAACCTCATTTATTTTTTTTTAGTGTCAATTCTTGTTTATTTATTCTTTAGCTGTCTGTTTTAGTAGCTTAATGATTGAGTATGAAGACGTGTTTGTGTGTGATTATTGCTATTTATTACATTTTGAATACTTTGCTGAATGTCATTTTAAAGCATGTTTGAGGTCTTGTGTATCTGTCCTGTTATGCTGTCAGGAAGACCTGACTGAAATGTTTTAATATGTATCAAAAATTAAAATAATTTTTTTTATTGCCTTGAGGTACTTTTTAAATCAAAGTTGTTGTTTATTTGTGTTGACCCTTGGTTCATATACTGATTCAGGCCATAGGTAACACAGCTGAAGCTGTAGTCACCGGAGCTACGGTGCCACCACTCCAGAAAAGTTCCCCTCGGGTGGGCACATTTCCCCTTTAAGACAGCTGCCTCTTGCTTGACAACTCTTGTCCAGTCTACTGATGCGAGAATTCAGCATAGCAAATTAACCTTCTTTAGGTCCTAATAATGCTACTAGCAGCTGGAACTCTGGGGTTCATTTCTTGATTTTCTTTTTGCTTCAGGTTTTGTTTTGTTTTGTGGTTCTGGGGATCAAGCCTTGTCCATGCTGCTGGCATGTTTTACTTTATTTTTTAATTGACTTATGTAACTTCCTGGTTCAAGCAGTAAAAATGTAGTCTCTCTCCTACCCTGACACCCATCATTTAGTTCTATTTAAAAAGATACATACCAGTACCATTTTCTTGTGCATCTCCAGAAATATCACATGCTGTATATATGGTACCCACCTGTATATTAACTTCCAACAATCATAATGCAAGTTGCCCTGTGTGGACATCCTATGCCCTTCCTCAAGTGCAAATTCATCATTAGAGTTGGAATACACAAAGTTGGATGTCTTTTATTTGATTTTTTTTAACCTTTAAATCAATGATCCATCCTAAATTTAAGGGTTCAAAACTGATTCCCCCTCCCTAAGGCAACTGCCTCCTTTTCCCACAATTACGAATCATCATCCCTTAACTAATTTGAAATAGAACTTTTATAAAGAACAGTGCCCCACTGTACATTTCTAGACTGTTCTCTCCAGTTGGTCTGCCTGCCTTTCTGTACCAGTACTAACTACATTATTTTTGACAACCGCCATTTTACAGCACAGTTCAAGTATTCCTCCCCTCCCCCCTCCTCTTCCTCCTCCTAAGATGACCTGCAGGAGCAGAAGCCTCAGAAGGGACCGTGGTTGGCCGAGCTCCCTGGTGGTTTCTGCTGTGGTAGTCTCTGCCATTTTTCTCCTCATTTTGTGCCAATGCAGGAGCCTCCTGCACACTGTTCTCTGATTTCTTTCAAAAATAAAAATAAAAAAACTTTAAAGTTTGAGAATTTCCTATGTACAGTTCAGTTATCTTTGCTTGTTTTCACTTGTTTCTTTTTACTCTTTTTCCTAGACAATTTTAATTTTGCAATTAAATTCGGCATCATTATGTTAAATTGTTTATCTAAATTAGTGACTTCTCAAAAAAAAAAAAAGCAGCCATTTATTGAAGTCTTTGTGTTAGGTCTTTCTGATGTATCTTGCATTTTACTTTACAGGAACATTTTGTTTAGAACTGTTGACAAATTTTATCAGGTTATGTTGCTGTTATCAATGACATCCTTTCCATCTCTCCTTTTAACCTATTCATGCACATACTAGCTGATGATCTGTTAGGTCAGTCTCCTACCAGCCACCATTTTTTCTTTATTTCCTCACAGCTCACATTAGTAGTTAAGTAAAATTTGTGCGTGCGTGCGTGCGTGCGTGCGTGCGTGTGCGTGTGTGTGTGTGTTCAGCTACACAATCATCTACAAACATTGATAAGCAATTTTCTCCCAGTTAACACAGCTCTTCTTTAACTGAATGGTTTAATACCTCTAGACTAACATTAATTGACAGGGCGGCCCTGAACTTGGTTTAGATAAAAGTGATCCTATTGAAGAAGTGCCCATTGAGCCTGATTTTAAACCAGTTTGAAGGATGCATGCTGAGCTTTATCACCTGCCTTTCGACATCCATGTTCCGGGGAAGCACATCTAATTCCTCTCCTTCAGCCCAAACGTGAACCATCCTTGCATTCCTGAGTAAAATTACTTCATCTAGGTTGGGGCACATGCCTGTAGTCATATCTACTCAGGAAACCGAGTTCCGGGATCAGTTGGTTCCTAAGTTTGAGTCAGCCTGAGCAACATAACAAAATCATGCCCTTAAAAAAGGGGGTTGGGATGGGGGGGTATACATTAGAAAGTCTGCCTGTTTTGTGTGTGTGTGCTGTCGTATGTCCTGTGACACAGTTTGCTTTTTAATTAGTTGATTCCCACTTCAGTAAATTTCTGGGGTTTTTTGCCTAGTTTGTTGCTCTTCCCTAACCTGAGTTAATGATTCATTTATTGTTTTAATTTTTAAAATATATTTCAATTAAAATATATCACCCCTTTCTCTTTCCTCCCTCCTGCCCCTCCCATGCCCCAACTCTAAAATTGAAGCCCATTTTTATTTGATTATTATAGTTATTTATATATGCACAAATATATAAGATGAAGCCTGGACCTAGCTCTGAGCACCTCTCAGTCTGAGTCTCTAGCACCAGAGTTTTTTGTTTATTTGTTTTATGTTTCATCTTGAATTTTCATCTTTTAAGACTTTAAAAACAATGTGTAATAATCTGGGAAACTTACCTCTCTACATTCTCTAAACATTCTCAGGGTACTTTTTTTTTCTTTTTTTTCCCCCCCAGGGGTACTTTTAAAAGACTTTTTACATAATATGCGTTTGAATGGCTAGTCCATTTGTTGTTTGGATTTTCTATACACCTGGCTGTAGCTAGAGTTTTCCTGCCTGGCCCACAGTCAGGGCAAATCTCTTTCACCTGCCAGTCCCACAGCCGCTCAGACCCAACCAAGTAAACACAGAGACTTATATTGCTTACAAATTGTATGGCCGTGGCAGGCTTCTTGCTAACTGTCCTTATAGCTTAAATTAATCCATTTCCATAAATCTATACCTTCCCACATGGCTCCTGGCTTACAAGCTGCTTGTCCTGGTGGTGGCTGGCAGTGACTCCCTCTGCCTTCCTGTTCTTTTTATTCTCTCTGTTAGTCCCGCCTATACTTCCTGCCTAGCCGCTGGCCAGTCAGTGTTTTATTAGCAACACATTTGCCATACAGAACATCCCACAGCACTTCCCCCCCCCCTTTTTTTTTCCAAAAAGGAAGGTTTTAACCTTAAAGTAAATTACATATAATTTGGGAATTTGGGTGTAGCTTCTCTTACTACTTCCTGCTGGAGGGGGGCTCTGTATCTTATGGGGACACAAAGAAAATTTTAGGATCATGGAGTAGTCTGTGAGGGTGTATCGTCTGAGCCAGTTGCCTTGAAACGGTTCTGGATGTTGGATCATCTGAGCCATGGTGTCATTGGAGACCTTTCAGGTGGTCTTGGCTGGTCAAACCTAATGTATCTTAATCTGGAACAAATCCATAGCCTCTGGCTTTCTGTGGAAACAAAAGCAGAGTCTCCTTTCCAAAGCAACACATCCTTACATCCAAATTTTGAAGTCAAGGTATCTTTAAAATATACATAGTGATTTAACTCAGCTTCCTTTATAATCAAATATCTCTCTGCAGTTAAGAATCCCAAAGACAACACAATGCAGATTCTCTGTGTGATATCCATCTTTACGTGGCTTATATTTTATACTACCTTTACTGTCTCTTTAAAGACTTCATTTTTCAAAACTATCTATTTCTTTATATAACTGTATATATTCCTTTTTATCTCTCTTTGAAGCCTACGTACATTTTTACACACATTTTAAAGCATTTAAAGTCTTGTTCCATCTGAATCTGTCTTATTGTGAACCTGTTACTTTAAACTGCAGCGTTCTAAGACTGAAACGGTGCTGTGGCTGCTGGCTCCACCCACCTCAGCTTCCCAACATGGTGGTGATACGTTTACCATCAGCCTTCTGGGATGGCTCTGGGAAGGCCTTCGTGGGTCTATGCTTCTATCAAAGCAGCGTGTAGCCCAGAAACCTCTTTTTTTTTTTTTTTTGTTTTGTACTAGCAAAAGCTAAATCCACCACGCAACTTAATGTGCCACTTGCAGATGCCTCATTCCTGCCATACTGCAGGTCAAACATGCACGCCAGGAACCCGCCATACAGTAGCTCAAGCCCGCAGGCTGCGGCTAACTTGAGAAAGACAACTAGGAAGCTGTTTTAGCTCCATTTTAGAATCTTCTTTTTACTCATTCTCAGGTTTTACGTGGAAATTCCTGTCCCACGTTCTGACGCCATTTGTAGCTAGAGTTTTCCTGCCTGGCCCACAGTCAGGGCAAATCTCTTTCACCTGCCAGTCCCACAGCCGCTCAGACCCAACCAAGTAAACACAGAGACTTATATTGCTTACAAACTGTATGACTGTGGCAGGCTTCTTGCTAACTGTCCTTATAGCTTAAATTAATCCATTTCCATAAATCTATACCTTCCCACATGGCTCCTGGCTTACCGGCATCTTTACATGCTGCTTGTCCTGGCGGTGGCTGGCAGAGACTCCCTCCACCTTCCTGTTCTTTTTATTCTCTCTGTTAGTCCCGCCTATACTTCCTGCCTAGCCACTGGCCAATTAGTGTTTTATTAGCAACACATTTGCCATACAGAACATCCCACAGCACCTGGCCCTACCGGCTTATCATCAGAGCACCAGTGTTGGGAAAGAACAGAAACAGAGTGTATGGGAAGGAAGTCCTGTAGCCCCCAAGTGCTCCAATACACCAGTGCTGGAGCTCCCTGGGGTGTGAGGGAGTGTCCTCGGGGATGTGATGGTACAGCATACCCGAGGTCCAGGGGTGTGACGGAGCGTACCCGGGGGAGGTGGGGGATGTCATGGAGCGCACCCAGGGTGTGATGGATCATACCCAGGGGTGTGAGGGTCCCAGCAGCTCTTCTACTGTCGCTTCCCGCCATCCCTGCCTAAGCTGGAGTACATTTAGTTTTCTAGCTGCATACTGGGCACCCACCACAGTCACGTGTTCATGCTTTGCTGTCCTCGAAGCAATCTGCCCAATTGCTTCTGGTACCATTTCCCTGAATTCCAAAGAAAAGATAACTTCCCAACTCCATTGGTCAGGGCCTGTTTAAGACCCAGTGGGAGACAGAGGAAAGAAGCCTTTTCCCAGAGTCCCCGAACTCTCAAGGGAAGAAGTACACACACCGCAAGTTAAATGGGAATGTTGGTTTGGATTCAAAGTTGACCTTACCTTCAAGGTGCTAGAAAGGAAATCTTACAGGGTTTTAGAATTTTCCTGGCCTCAAATCTATATCCTCACGTTGTCACATACACATACATGAAACCGTATCCATGTATGCATGGCGGTTTGCCACTGTTCTGTGATGACATATGATGTTTTCTCTTTAAAATGCTAGGACCTTTTGACATGTGCCAACTCTTAAATGTGATGTGAACTCCAGGTTCATACTATCACAGAGCACTCAGAGTTTTTTTGCTGCCTCTTCCTTATGGGGTAGAATTTTCAAAGCAAATTAACCCATTTTTAAGTGCTTGTCACTGCCCAAGTCCTTCACAGTCCTATGACACGGAAAACACTATTTTTTTCTAGCAATGATGGCAGGATTAAGATATGACCTCACTCATCTCTCACCCAACACTTGAAAGATGAATCACAAGCGAAGTTAAATTTGTCAGTTGAGAGAACACTGGTCCCCGCTCATCATGGTGAAGGCTCGTGGAACCTGGGGCTCATCCTAATACATAATCTGCACTATCTCATGAGATTATTGTAGGGAACAGACGTTTGTCAAGGTCCCAGGCCGTCTACTGCTGTGTGGGCAGACTGTCCCAAAGTTTCTGCTTAAGACCATTACAATCCTGAAATGTGGCTGGGGAATTCCTTGCTGGTTGCTGGCTGTGAGTTCAGGAGCTCGCAGAGCCTGGGGTCCTGCAGGGGAGTCTGTCCCAGCATGGGAAGTAGGCTCTAGAAATAGTCAGTGGACCTCTACAGAAGCTGCAGGCTTCTTAGAAATGAGTGACAGACCTTCTAGAATATTCTGCCACATTCAACTTTTTAAATCAATAAGGCCAACCCAGATCCAATAGGGAAGGAAATCAACTCCACAATGAGTAGTAGAAACAGCAAAGGGTTTGTGACATCCACCCATGTCACATACTGACACATTGAAAACATTGAAGTGCTATTATAATGTTTAAGTAGAAAGACAGTTTTATTGTCTCCAAAAGAAGCTTGTTTGCTAAAAGAATATCAAATCAGCTCCACTCTCATCTGCTAAGTGTATTGATTGTATCCTATATTCGTTTATTAATTAAATTTTAATAAAACAGCATTGGATAGGGATGTAGCTAAGTGTGGTGATTTGAATAGGAATGGCCTGCATAGACTCACGTGTTTGAATGCTTGGCCCATAGGAAATGGGACTATTAGGAAGTGTGGCTTTGTTGGAGGAAGTCTGTCACTGTGGAGGTGGGCTTTGAGGTCTTACATGCTCATGCTAGGCCTGAGGGGACAGTCTCTACCTCTGCCTGCTAATCAAGATGTAGAACTCACAGCTCCTTCTCCAGAACCATGTCTGCCGGCACGCGGCCATGACGGAAATGGACTGAACCTCTGAACTGTAAGCCAGCACCAGTTAAATGTTTTCCTTTGTAAGAGTTGCAGTGGTCATGGTGTCCCTTTACAGCAATGGAAACCCTAACTGTCATAATACTTGCCTAGCATATTTGAGGTCCTGGATTCAATTCCCCACCATGCACACAAACCAAACATCATTTATGCAACTTAAGAGAAACACTTAGGCATTTTGTGAATACTAATGATGCACAGAGGTTTTTTTTTCAACTACACTTATTATAACTTCTGTCTCTACACAATATTTTAGAATTTATTGGAGGCAGCAATATAGTAGCTTAAAGTCCAGAGCCAAATTGTCTAGATTGTAATCTTTTCCTTCTCCTTACAACCTAGCAAGACACTTCATCTCAGAGAACATATGTAGGATTGTTGTTGCCAAAGGCGTCTTCTGCATCTGCTGAGGTGATCTTGTGTGTTGTGTTTGTCTGTTTGTTTGTTTGTCTGTCTGTTTAAGCCCATTTATATAATTTATTAGATTTATCAGCATTAGCCATCCAAACACCACCAGCAAATGACTTTGTCATTGGAATCAAATGCAGGATAACCTTAGCACCCGAATTAATTCTTCCTGAACTGCATTTTCACTTACAGACCCATAGATTGGTTTGCCATTTAGATTTGAATAGCCACATAACAAATGTTTCTGTTGTTGTAAGAAGATTAGAAAACACTTGACAATCAGTAGGATGACTGTGCTGAAGAGAAGAAACACTAAGTGTTGGCAAGGGTGTGGAATCGAACGCTTCACACACTTCTGGTGGGGATGTAAAATCATGCCACTGCTTTGTAAATACAGTCTGGAAGAGCCTCAAAAATGAACATAGCCAGCACATGAGCCGGAAATGCTATTCCTAGATACAACCGAAAACATGTCCGCACAAAAATCTGTGCACAAATGTTCATACCAACATTATCTCTAAAGCCAAAATGTGGAAAATCTAAAAGCTCATCAACTTCATAAAAGAATAAACATGACCAAAAAGGCTCACAAATGTGTGTGGTCCCATTGCTATAGAACATTCAGAAGGAGCAGCTTTATGAAGATACAAAGTTTCTAAGTGCTTGCTTAGGGCTTAGGAAGAAGAAGTGAGAAGTAAGGCGTCAAAAACTACACAGAGCTGGCGGTGGTGGCGCGCGCCTTTAATCCCAGCACTTGGGAGGCAGAGCCAGGCGGATCTCTGTGAGTTCCAGGCCAGCCTGGGCTACAGAGCAAGATCCAGGAAAGGCACAAAAGCTACACAGACAAACCCTGTCTCAAAAAACCAAAAAAAACTAAAACAAAAACAAAAACAAAAACAAAAAAAAAAAACCAAGAAAAAACTGCACAGGACAAGCAGGGCAGACTGATGCCCTAGAGGACAGGTCATCCATACCTCCTAAAGTCAAGTCAGAGGGAGCTAGCTATAAAGTGCTGGAGGACATTAGTGAGTCTAGCCAGTAGGGTCCGTTTACCTGTGTCTGGTCTGCTCCTTCCACCGAGACTATGGGATTGAGACACTGTGTTCCCTTATGAATATGTTCAAAGGGGCAGGTCTGAGACCCTGGAGGAACCAGTCCGAAGTTATGTGGCTTTCAAGAAGCCGTGAGAAGCTACAACCACATTTAACTGGGCGAAGAAAGATTTTGCTTTTACAGTGTTGCTGTAAGGGGGGGTTGGGCGGGCTGACTGTCACAGGGTAGAACACCGTAAGGTTTGTCTTGAGTCTATGAGGATAAGGCTTCTCTGGGAGATGACACTGTCCTAAACTCAGAGATAAGAGAAGCTTGCAAATCTCTGTAAATACACTAAACGCCACTGAATCATAAATGCGTCAACTTTACGGTACATCAATTAAATCACAATAAACTTAAAATACCGAAGAATTAGCCGTGTGTGTGTGTGTGTGTGTGTGTGTGTGTGTGTGTGTGTGAGAGAGAGAGAGAGAGAGAGAGAGAGAGAGGGCATGTGTGTGTACACAGATATAATGTCCTCCTTTTGTTTGTTTTTCCAAAGCTATTCTATAAAGAACTTGGCTTATTCTGCAAGAATAGACTTTATCAAATTAAAAGCAACAAAATACTGCACATCACCACGTGGTGGATTTAATGGGATGATCGTGGCCTCCTACAGCCTTAAAATCAGGTCAAAGCAGTGTGTCACTTCGGCTGGAGCCCCGAGTCGCAGCTCTCACCTGTAAAGTGAAAGTGATTCGGTTCATTTTTTTCCCCACATGTGTGTACATGCATGTCTGGATGCAAATGTGTGTGACAGATGTGTGTGCACCTGCCTGTGGAGGCCTGAAGCTCTTGTCTGGAATCATCCTTGATTGCTGTCCTCTGTACTCTTTGAGACGGTCTCTATATGAACCCGGAGTTCGTGGATAGGCTGATCTAGCTAGCCCATTTGTTGTGGGGAATCCCCCGTCTCTGCATTTCCCATGCTGGAGTGCCCAGCATTTAGGTGGATTCTGGGAATGCAAATCCTGGTCTTCACACTTGCATCTCGAGCACTGGACCATCTCCCAGCCGCCGCCACCCCGTGGAGCTCTTGTAGAAAGAACATGAAAAGGCTTAAGCCCATGCCTCAAGTTCTCAGTGTCACCAGATAGTTCACAGATAGTTAGGGAGGGCCTGTTCTGAGCCAGGCGTTGTCCTAGCTGGCCCTACTCTTGTCTGACACCGTGAGACCTGCCTTGGCTCAATCTTCCTTTGCTATCTACCAGAGGCTTCCCTCAGGGACAAGGAACACAGGGCAGCAGGGGGCCAGGCTACCACCTCACTCAATTGTAGACCAATTTTTTTGGCACCTACAATCCCAGAATTTTCTGTCAAAATGGCTGACATGTAGTACAGACTGGTTGGCCTCTCTGCTTGGTCTGTCTTCCCTGGAGATGGATAAAGTGTCCGCAGGCCTGTGTATCCACACAAAAGAGCACCAGGCCTCTCCCGGGACAGGACTGGGCTGGCTGGGAAAGTAAAGGCTCACTGTCCATAAGCCTTCCCAAGTCTGTCACTGGGGATGGAGTATCCAAGGCACGTGTGAATCTTGTGAAAAACATGGGCTCGTGGCTACCAGTTGGAAGGAGAGTTGCAGTCCAGCTGCCTTTTTTTTTTCTCTTAAACTCCTAAGTGTGTGGCTATGAATCTGAAACTTCTCTGTCACCCACAAAGGCTGCTTGCGTTTTTAAAATTACTATAAATGAAGAATCAGTGCCTTGAGAAGGTGTGTACTTACACTTCCTTTATAATCAATATGCTTTTGTTTTCTCACAAAGAACACCCAAGGTTTTAGATTATGACAATAAAAACACATTTTCCCAAAAAAGCCATGTGTTCAGATTTTTCATGTATCATATGCCAAGGTATGTTCCCACAGAGAAAGGTAAACGTTGGTAGGAACAACTAGATGATAAAGCATGAGAAACAATGGGTAGAAGGTACAAGGATTTCAAAGAGGTTACAGATGGCTGGACTATCTATCTCATTACTTTTTTCCTTCATTGCATGTGGCGTCAACAGCTTGACTTTTCTGCAGACGTTCAAATACACGTCAACTATATTTGATATAAACACTGTAGCTGATGTGAAAGCTAAGTCCCAAATAAGATTATGAAAATCAAAGGTAGGACATAATGTTGGAAATGCAAGACAGGGGTTCATTGTGTGAAGGAGTCCCAACGATAATCTCTTTTAGGTGGATAATCACTCTCAATACATTTTTTCTTTATCATAATATGGAAAATTTGCTCAATGAAAAAGAAAGTATCGTATAAATCCAGAATGTCACAATTTTATTATATGAAACCAGTCTTACAGATGTCCACAAAAGAATGTACTAGTCAAGGTTGAGGAAAGACTAACAATTCTGTATCAGTGTAGATACTCAATTCCAAGCAAGAGCAAACCAAACACACAGGTAAGGTTTCGAGAAGCCGGCTGTGGTCTGGGTTAGCAGAAGCACATTGGCCTAGCCTGCCAAGAAGACCACAAAGGGACAGCGCCATCTAGTGGTGCACATCGGCATTGCCGTTGCTTTGCAAGGCATTTGGTTCAATAACTTTTCAAACTTAACTATTTTGAAGTAAAAAGTGAGAATTGAAATGTCAAAGATGCTAAAGCTGAGTTCTGAACTCCAAAGATTTAAAAGGCACTTTTGATTACATCATTAATACAGATTAAACGTCCCTTCATAGAGTCCCAGTGCACCAAGGTATAAAGTTCGTCTTACACAACACTCTACAATAGACCTTTGCATCCCAAATGACATATGACACGGTTTCTGCTCTCCAGAAGTTCGCAGATCAGTGGCCTTGAGTAGCTGGTAACTTAACACATAGACAAGTAGCTATTATTCCCCCCACAGCAACACAGTGACTATGTTTCAATAGTTCACAAGAGTAATTTTATTCCAGCAAGTATATATGTAATGTGAGTTGTGTGTCTAATGCAGAGGAGGAGATACGGCCCCACTGCCTTCACTTCATCTTCAGGCACACGGGTCATGCCTTGTCTGCCCACGGCTGGTGCCACTTCTCTGATTCACACCCAGGTCACCAGTCTTCCCAGGCCACTATTGTCTTTATAAATATAATATAGGGCCGGGCGGTGGTGGTGTACACCTTTGATCCCAGCACTCGGGAGGCAGAGCCAGGTGGATCTCTGTGAGTTCGAGGCCAGCCTGGGCTACAGAGTGAGATCAAGGACAGGCACCAAAACTACACAGAGAAACCCTCTCTCTC